>RJWH01000200.1:965198-979588 GCA_004363575.1 Solenodon paradoxus
GGGGGGGGGGGGGGGGGGGCGGGGAGAGGAGGGGAGAGGGGAAGAAGGGGAGAGGGTAGAGAAAACGAAGAGACACTTAATTAATTTTATTTAGTTGTTCATCTTGGTTGTTTCAGCTGGAGCTGGCTCTTGAATCTAGGTCTTCAGGATGTTTGTGGACTGTGTTCTTGGCCAAAGGTGGCTGACCAAACTGCTGCTCCACCAGGGCATGCCTACTTCTTTAGTTCTTAAGTGAGAGCTAAATGTAAACCATTTGTTCAGTTGTCAGAATATAAGCATATAGCGTTTTTTGTTTATTTGTTTTGTTTTATTTCCTATGTCAAGGTTCATACCTACGTCACGCCAAGGTTGATTTTGGTACAGACAACACCAAATATGGGGAAACTTGCTCTTCTTGTCTCCTAGCCCTTCTGTTAGAACATTTCCTATATTTTTCAAACTTTCAATTAACACCTGTGTGCCTACTGGCTGGGCACCTAGTAAGTTCTAGGTCACTTCTAGCAACAGCAAATCCATTTAAACCTGGCTTTGCTTCATCTGTGAAACAGAGATTCTAATTCTTCCCTTGAAGAGTTTCTATGGTGATTAGAGATTACATGTGTGGGGTGCTCAGCAAATGGTTTATTTTCATTTCCTAACTGTGAGGAAACCAAAACTTGTTTCTCTTTAATTGTCACTGCCCCTCTGGGGAAAATATTTCTATTTTATTTTGAATTTCAGATGTAGACTCATTTCCAACCCTGATCGGGTATCACAATCTTTTGTGCAGTTAGTCATCATATTTGTGTTTGTGCAGGTATGTGAACGTCTCCCGCTATAGGACTAGAGCTTTCACCCGGCACAGCAGATTGCGTTTGCATCTGCCAGCAGGTGCCCGGTCCGTGGCCCCCTCCAGGATCCGGGTGGTCCTAGTGTTAGCAGACTTTTCTGTTTCTAGTGGTTCTCCAGTTGGGCTAGAAATGTCCAGAAGGGATCTTTTTGTGACCAAGCAGAGGTCTGAGTCATCCCATCTGGTCATTCAGATGCCATAGACACTGTTGTTTGCGGTCAAGAGTTTTCCTTTGGCACTGTTCTCAATCAGGTAGATGGTCCCCTAGGCGGAAGGAGTTCGCCACAAGAATCTGTGGGGCAAGGTTGGGGAGGAGGTAGATTCCCCAAATGCTTTTAGTTAGCCCAGAGGAAATAAGAAACCACAGACTAGAAAGTAGAACTGATGTATTATTACTGTATCTAAAAGAACTAGTAATAAAGTGCTCAAAGTTCAAATACCATTGTTCTAATTCTTAAGAGACTGCAAAGGAAATGAGAGAGGGTGGGAGTGAGGAGTGGAAATCCAAGAAGATACTCTCAAGGTCAATTATCCAGAAGGACCTCAAGAATTCAGAGGCAGATAGACTGGTGTATACTCCCAAACTAACCTGTTGGGTGAAAATATGGAGCGGAGGTAGCCTGTGATGTCTTCCTCCCTCCCTTCCTAACTCCCTTCCTCCCTCTGACTCTGCCTCCTTCCTTCTTTTCTTTTGTTGACATTGGTTTCCAATAGTATGTATGTTTTAGGAGTACAGGTTCCCTCTTCGTCAAATATGTGACATCGACCATGCCCACCATCAAATTTCTAATAGCCCCTCATCCTTTGTTCCTGCCATCTACCCACTTCCCCTCTGGTAACCATAGTTCTATTGTCAGAGTCCAAGTGTTTGTTTTGTTTTGTCTGTTCATTTGCTTCTTATTTGTCCACATACGAATATGATCATTCAGAGCTTGTTTTTCTGCCTTTGACTTATTTCACTCAGTATAATCCCCCTATTTCCATCCATGCTGTCAAAAATAGCAGTTTCATATTTTTTATAGTTGAATAGTAGTCCATTCTCTCTCTCTCTCTCTCTCTCTCTCTCTCTCTCTCTCTCTCTCTCTCTCTCTCTCTCTCTCTCTCTGTGTGTGTGTGTGTGTGTGTGTGTGTGTATCCCATATCTTTATCTATTTGTCTGTTGATGGGCACTTAGGTGGTTTCCATTTCTTGGCTATTGTAGATAGTACTACAGTGAATTGGGAGTTTTTGAATTACGTGTGCTTATAGTCTTCAAATAGCAATGTTTTTCATATTCTCAAAAATTAGAAAGAGGGTATACAGTATCTGAAGAATGAATGTGAATAGGAGCTGGAAATGTGAATGATTATTTTAAATGAAAACTAGCTTGAGTTTAATTAGAACAAAAGAAGAATAAGAACAGGTAAACCCCGGGTTGGGCCCAGGCAAGATGCAGATTGGAGGTCTGTATACATCCCTCTGGCCATAATCATCAACAGTCACGTTCTGACCAGTAGACACTGCCTCCTGGCCAACGCCTCCTGTCCCTGCTTCCTTCCCGCCTTTAAATGATTTACTCATTTAGTGCTTTGCATTTCTGTCCAGCTTTTTAGCACAGATAAAGCTTTCTCTCTACTTCCCTGAAGCTAAATAAAATTAGGCAATGGGAAGTTCCCCGCTTCTGGCTCTGATCACCCCCCCCACCTCTGTGAATACCAGCTGTTGTGCCTCAGCAGTGGTCTCATTCTGTCATGAACCACTTGTGTAAGCCTACATTTGTTTCCCAGAATGCACCAGTGGTGGCCCACTAGCTCTGGAACTGGTTAATTAGAATAACACTGGCTAGTGGAAACTATGGGGGGGTGGGGGGGATTGTCCAAGTCTTCTAACATTAAAAATGACTTCTTAAAAATAGAATACAAGATGATTATGGAAAATGAGAAAATACAAGACAAAAAAGAGGAGATATATTTTAAAAGATTACCCAAAGCAAATCTTTAGGACTAGAAATCAAATCAGTGGTTTCCGGATCTGGGGATGGGGAACGGTATGTGCAGCAGAGACAAGAAAAGTTCTCTGGGAGATAGAAAGTTCGAATCAGCACAGGCCAAGAAAATGTAATTTGAGCCACAAATGCAAGCCAGTTACTTTTTATTTTCTACTGAGCGTGCCACGAAAGGGGAAAAAAAAACCCCAAACACAGTAGGTCAAATTAATATTATCTGTTTTTATAACCATGATATAAAAATATTATAATTCACCATATAATCAGTATACAATTATTAAAATCCTTTAGTTGTTTTTTTTTTACGCCCTTGAAGTCTGGTGTGTTTTGTCACATCTGATTTCAGACAAGGCACATTTCAAGGGCCCAGTAGTCACAGGCCAAATCTACTGGCGACATCACCCTTCGACACTTGTTTGTTGGTTGATTTTTTCAAAGGAAAGGTTCAGGCAGGAATGAAGGCGAGTAGCTAGTCCCTGCCCCCTACCTGACCCTGTGATGCGAACCTGAGTCCTTGGGATGTGCATGGACTGCACTTGTCCGGAGCCAGAGGACCCAATCACTACTTCATCTGGGGTGCCCAGTGCAACTGTTCAACATGTTTTGGTTTTGGTCCTGGTCCCAGGATGGTGTAAGCTGATCAGAGCTCATCACGGTGCACACTTCATATGGGTGACACTTAATCTACATAAATTATACCTCAATTTCAAAAAAAATGTACGACAGTTATTCTCTTAAAATGAATCTCTGAGGGTGAATTTGGCAGCTGTAAAAAAATAAAAATGTATGTTAGAACCACTCAAGGCTAGTAATTTTCAGAGACTTGAGATGAGTGTGTTTTTCCATGACACAGCTTAGTTTAGAGAGGGCTGGAGAAAATTTAATTAGACAGTGCAATTTTTAAAATGGGATTTGCATGTGTTTGATAAAATTAAGATGGTCATAAATTGTATTGAAAAAATCAAGTGCTTACTGTAAACAAGAGCTTGTCATTTTCATAGCTACTTGCAGTGGTCTTAAAAATTGCTTGTTTCCCAACTTCCATCTGCTGCTATTATGCCGTGTCTTAAACTGTTTTGACAGTGGATCTGTCTCTGGTATTTTTGGGGTGTGTATATTGGGTGGAGTTCACATACCCATTTGACAGGAGGAGTTGTGGAGCATTTGGTTGTGGGAGAGTCAGTTTAACTTTCATAACGAAAGCTAGGAAATATTTTTGGTTGTGGAACAATGTGTTGCTAGTTATAAATAATAGCATTTGCCATTTGGTGGCTATTTTGGTGGAGGTTTTTTAACACTGAAAATCCCATTTAAATTTTGTTGGCTGTAATAAAATGTGAACAAACTGCAAATGAATGAATCTAAGGAAGCAGGCAAAAAAACAAACAAACAAAAAAACAGGTATCTTGGTGTGCCCTGGTGAAATACCAGTTAGATCAGTCACCTTCAAAGGAGCAAGCCACAAAACTGGGTGCATGTCCCAGGTCTGGGGGGAAAGCAACCAGTGTGAACAATTAAATAAAAATAAAATGGAATGTTTCTTCTTCATCTTTCTTACTGCCCACCTGCCTGCCTACTAGCCTTCATACCTGCCTGCACCTTTCCATTAAAAAAAGAGATATTTTCTAAGTGGTCTTAAAGCCCAGATATCTGGGCTGCAGACAAAAAGATAACATTCATTAGGGCTGAAAAATCAATTCCATACGTGTAGACTAGGAAAGATACAATGATAGGAGGCTATCCCACAATATTGGTAGAGCACAAAGTATGATTGATAAAGATGTTTTCAAGCTTTGTTGCCTGCAGAATACCTTCAGGAAGTGAACTCCAGGGTGAAAACATGATAAGCAGTTCTCACTTTGTTTCATCTTAGTTCAGGGCTGACTTCAGTGCTCTGTGCTCAAGAAGCAGTTCATCCAAGTGTGTTGTTGTTATCAACATGAACTTTGTCTACAGGTGTTTAGATTTCAGTGTGCATTGAAAATGCAGATTCTTGTCCCCAGAGATTTTGAGTTTAGTAAACTAGGAGTGGGGCCTAGAATCTGTGCTCTCAACAGGCACTTGAAGTAGATTGCATCTTGAGAAACAGTGATCTAGAACAGCTGTTAAACAGTTACTGTTGTCTTAGACACCATGATGACTTCAAATAAAAGGGTAGGATCCCTGTTGCGAAATCACTGTAGCTGACAACACAAGGCAGTGTTCTAAGAGAGCCAAGGCTATACTGAAGTAAAGGCACTCAGCAGGAGGGCAGTGCCACCCACATTCAGCTCAAGGACTTGGGTGGGATTCAGATGAGTGCAGACAAAACTGGTGCTCTGGCTCCTTGAGGAGAGGGTGGTGTGTGTTCCAGGAGGGAGGGTGGCGGAAGGGAAGATTCTCTCACTTGGGGAAGGAGCTTTCCTTGGATCTTGACTGTCTAAAGTCAAGTTTAAGATCCACTGATCACTGCCAGTAGACCTTAAGCTTGAATGTACATTAGAATGACCAGGAGAACTTGTTAAAGCACAGGTCACTGAATCCATCCTCAGAGTTTCTGATTCAGTAGAATTAGGGTGAAGCCTGAGAATTTTCATTTCTAACAAATTCCCAACAAGTGCTGATTCTGCTTGGTTTTCTGGACCACACTTTGAGTCTCACTGCTTGTAATGAATTTAGTGTCTTCATTTATCAAAAACCCACAGATGAAGTTTGGGAAAAATTATGGGGGGCAAGATGGAGAAAATGGGGATGGTCTTTAATGGCCTAGAATGTCTGCCATCTGTTCCCCTTTTTCTTCTGAGATTTCTTTACTCTTAGAGAAACTGGTCAAATACTGGGATGGGAATATAGTCCTGGAAATTAATTTGAAAAAGACAAATCTCATTTTATGCATGACTTCTAAAACTCTGATCAAAATTGTATTTCTCTAATTTTATAAAGAAAAATGTAAGTATGGTATATCATATTTCAGTACGGATATTTATTAGCAGGCATGTCAATATACTGTTTTATGGATGTCTCAGTTCTGGAAGTGAGGCCATGACCTTCATCCCTCAAGCTTGTTTCTTTGTCCTTCTCTATAAACAGTATCTTCTGGATACCACCCCAGACTTGCTGCCATGCATCTAATCATTTCATAAGTCCCGTCAATTCCGTCTCCTACTATCTCTTGTCCAGTTCACTTTGTCCTGTCCACCTGCTCTCTGCTGGCCATTTCCACATCTTCTGTGGCTCCCTGGTTAGCCTCAGAACTGAGTCAGGCAGATTTCTTTTGAAACACAAATCATTTCACCTCTGTGCCTAAGACCCTTCAATGACTCCCTCTGTATGTAGGATAACCTTTGAATTTTCACATTGCCCCACATGGACCTTGCATGACATGGCCGCTGCCAACATCTCCAGCCTATTTGGAGCCACTTTCCTTTTGTTCTTGAGACTCCAGTCCCACTGATCATTTCATGGTCTGAACTAAATTTGTTCAAAACCACTGCCCTTTGCTGAGGTGGTTCTAGATGTCTGTCCCCAGTATATCCACAGAGAAGGTGGAGGCGACACTAGTTGCTGGAGAGCTTTTGTGCAGTTAGGAATTGGTGGCCCCTCCAGGCAGAGGCACCCCCTGAACTAGAACAGGCTGGGTTTCAGCCTCCACTCCCAGACCGGCCAGAGCATCCATGCAGGACACATCCTGAACAGCCAGATCAGTGACCTTGACTGAGAGGTCACTTGGTTTGCCTCCAAATTAAAATAGATCAGTTTGTTTTGTTTAGAAATAGAATCCTGGACCACTTCTGGAAATCCCTGAGAGCCCAGTCATTTGGTAATAATGATAAATATGAAAAGGCTGAAGACACAAAGCTCTAGAAATTGTTCTTCGCAGGACCAGAGTAACACATATGTGTTCTTCTGAGCCTGCATGGCTATATCTGTGCGGCCGGCTCAGTAGATCTCACAGTCAAAGGTTGGGAGTGATTCACGCTCTGGGGTGACATCGACCAGCATCTAACTTTGAACTAAACAGTTAGAATCAGGATTGCGACCCACTTGTATAGAGAAGGACCTCCAGCTCATCAGAGAGGCGCAACATTCTTTCATGTGACATGTTTGCTCTTGTGGGGATTACTGGAAGGATTTGAGACCTGGCAGGGGAAGACCTGGGAGGAGCCCCACTTCTTGCTAGGCCTTGAGTCAGCCTCTAAACATTTAAGTTGAACATTTTATTAAGCATTTTCACTGTTGGCACGAAACTCCTCATTAATCCTAGATTACTTTGATGTACAAGTTATATGACCTATGTGTCCTGCCATGATCCTTGCATAGATCTCTCCCTGAACAAACTCTGAACAAATGTTGCTATGATTTTGCTTGTGACATTTTTGCCTTTGATTTGGCAGCTTTGTTTCTTGTTTTTAAAGTCAGCATTGAATATTCAGTTTTGGTTTTTCTGGATTTTTTTTTTTTTTTTTTTTTACTTTTTCCAGATTTATGGATGTGCCTCACTCTAAGTTGGGGTCGGAAGTGGCATAGACTACAAGCATGAGAAATAATCACATACTCATAATGCCTTGGTCATTCAAAACACTAATGGACACTGGGGATCATGGCCAGGTCTTTCAGTAGGAATAGAATTTGAGTCTGGAAGCAAGTAATCACTCTGCAAATGTTTATTATGATTTTCATATTGCTGAATCAGCTGTATCTAATTGAATTAGTGTATCATGTTCACTACTGGATTATAAAAGGAGATTGCTAAAAGCTGTTCCTGGGAAGAGGGTGGCTAGTAGATTGTGGTGTATTCTTCTCTATAAATCTGCAGCTGGATTTTTCAGGCCGGTTTGCTTTCAAAGTCTGCCCAGGGCTGCCCCGAACCTTTGTAATCAGAGGTCATCTTACCCAGGCGCTTACTTGGTTAGGCTCCTGGGCAGTGTCTCCTACTGGGCCTCACACACTGGGCGACTTCAATATAGAGGTATCTTCTCTTAGTCCTGGAGGCTAGAAGTCCCAGGTCAACACACTGCCAACCGTGGAGCCTCTGAGGGCTGTGAGGGAAGGACCGTGCTTCTGTCTTTGGCTTGTACATGAGCGTCTTCTCCTTGTGTTTTCACATCATCTTCCTTCTGTGCAGATCTTTGTCCACATTTCTTCTTTTTATAAGGATACTAGCAACGTGGGATTAGGACCCATACTAATTATCCTGTTTAACTGGGCTGTCTCCATAAAGACCTGATCTCCAAGCACGGTCCTGCATCACATTGAGGTAGTAGGAATTAGGCTTGAACTCTGATTTTTGGGGGTTAGAGAACACTATTCAGCCTGTCATACCTTCTGTAGTTGTGTTTTGATACAAATTAGTGGGAAAAAATCTACTTGTACTTATTTTGAAATCTGCTCTAAATCATGGAAAGAAATCTGTAAATTAGCTTAATATTTACCCCTTGCCCCAACCCAACAGAGCTCCTGAGTGTTGGTGCTGCTTCTGCACTCATGCTTGCACGCGTTCTCTGCTCTCTGTCTCTCATTCAGGAGTCAGTCGGTAAAACAATTTTAAATAAAAGAAAGTGAATCTGAGAGAAACACCTTTAAAAAGAGGCTTCAACCACCCCTTTCCACCCAAGTCCATGACATGTATAATGTCTAACACATTGTAAGTTCTGAGGGTTTACAATATAACATGTTGACCTGTCATGCATTTTCACTTGACAACTGTTTCAGTGATACCGTTCTTGTGTCACCTTCCTATTCTACATAAGCCTTGTTTGGCTGAGAGTTTTGAACTCACACATTCACAGTGCTTTGGACAGACTGTTTCTTTGGACTGGCTTTTCTGGCAGATCATTCTGACGTTGTCCAGTGTGCCGCAGACACATGGGTTCTTAGGTGGAAGGATCTTCTTTTTCTCAACTCTGGGCCTTCCCCAGTTTTTGGAGATGGAGGCATCTGCCAAGACACTCTCTCTGAAGACCTCTGCTAATGCTGTACTTGTTTGTTCCCCTGTGTTTCTAAACCCACCCCATTCCGTGTGCCTAAGTATGTTGTGTGTTAATGGAATGGGATGGACCGCCTTAGGCTATGGACACTGAGACCCAACCCAGATTCCATTTCTCCTCGTCTCAGTACCAAGACGGGTGATCCCTTTTACCCCACTACTGAAAGAGGCAGATTTTGTCTCCCTGAAAACATGTTCTAAAATAACAGCAGTTGTCAGTAAAACTACCTATTGCTGCTGGAAACAGAATTTGGGGCTGCTAAGATACTGCATGGTGTTGTCATCATTTGTACCCCCATGACCTTGTCACAGTGTGGAAGGAGGCCAAGGTCAAGGGCTGTTTTTGACTCTGTGTGAACGGCCCTAGTGACTACTGATCTTTATTATTATGATTAAGTAGAATATTATATAAAATTTCTGCTATATAAGAAAAATATATATTTCCTTTAGACAAAAGGTCAATAACACTCCTACAAATGGGAGTCCTGGGCACCTTACTGGTTCCATTTAGATTGTAGAGAGCTGTTCTGTCTTTACTCTCAGAGACCAGTGGTTCTGTGTGGTACCTGATATAGACCATTAGCAAAATAAAGGTGTGTGTGTGCATGCTATGGAAATACTTGATGCTGTGGTCATGAGTTTTCACTGGGAACAGCAGGGCCTCAAATAAAGTATTTTCAATACAGATCTCTTCATTATAATATTGATGAGAGGAAAAAAATACCATCTGACACTTCATTCTAAACAACTTCCGTGTACAAGAACCAGATGTTTTGTTAGGCTTTAGTGTAAAGGACAATGGACTGATGACTCCATTGGTTATAATTTCGCCTTTCTTGCTTCCGTCTTTGGGTGGCCAGAGGAAGTACTTGTCACCTTCACATCGGGAGTCCACAGTTAGTTGCCCCAAGAAATGGTCACTCTGCCCTGTGATGGATTCGGCCACAGACCTTGCGTCCTTTCTTTTTCCCTAGTTCTGTTAACTTTTCCATCATGCTGTGCACAGGTGATAGGAATGTTGATACTTTGTGCATTTGTCAGAAGGCATCAAACTGCATAGCTAAGACCAGTGCATTTCACTCTGTAAATTCTTCCTCCCTCAGTTTTATCCACCACTCTTCCACCCCTAATCCTTACTCCTCACAGTGGCACCCTCTCCTGGCCTTGGCACTGCTGTTTCTGTCCAGGCTCTCTTCCTATAATATTTACTATTTTCTTCCTCGCCTCTTTCAGGACTTTGCTCAGTGTCACCTAATCACGGGTTATCATTTTCATGCCAGGTCTCCCTGCCACCCGCTTTCCTCACAAAGAGCCAGGCTGTGCGTATGAAGAGCATGGACTCTGCAGTTGGACCGTCTGGCTCCAGATCCACTTTCTTGCTGCTGCCCATTCTGGACCTCCATTCTGTCACCTATAAAATAGGGATACATGCCTTGTCCATAGAGACAATGTGTTGCTTCTGTGGTTTGAAAAGCGCGTAAACCCACGCCTGAATGTGGTCAGTCAATGTTATTGTTATCCCCTTCCCTGCTTTGTTTCCCCTTTATTGCTTTTCACCACCTGATTTATAATCTAAGCTATTTATTAATGGTTTCTTAACAATAGAACATACACCTCATTAGAGCAGCAGTTTTTAATTTTTCTTTTCCTTTCCCATTTTCTTTCTTTTACTTCTCTGTTCCATCCTCATCCATTAGAGTAGTGTCAGATATATATCTATATCTATATCTACATATGTATATGTAGATATATATATCTACATTTATATATATAATGGTACTTCGTGAGTATATATCCAGTCCACAGATGAGAACGGGAACAGGAGAGAGGAACTTGTGGGGTGAATTGGGGCAAGGTCAGCTAACATTTTCTGCAAAGGGCCAGACTGAATATTTTCAGTTTTGTGAGTTACTCAGACCTATAGCTTGAAAACATCCAAGGAAGATACCTCATCAAATGAGTGTGTTTGTATTCCAGTGAAGCTCTGTTTACTAAAACACATCAGATTTGGACCCTGGGCTGGAGTATGCTGGTCCCTGGGCTGGGAAATCATTTTCCACCTTGCTGTCCCTCTTCTCATTGTCACTCCCTCAGGCTTGTCTCCCTCTCCAGTAATTAGTGTGGGTACTCAGAGTTAAATTGTAAGTTAGTTGAAGAGCACTGAATTATATCACCCAGTGTTATGTGGTTTAGTATTCATTAATGATACAACATCTCCGCATGTCTTTTTATGTTTTGTATAGTGAGTAATAAGTAATAGCATTAAGTATAGATTTTGTGTTTTTGTATTTTCAACTGTATCATTTCAGAATTCTGGTTCTCACTTCTTTTCTCCAAAATCGGAAATGTATCTATATTGCAGGTAATGGTCAGAGCCTAGTGTGCTATAAAAAGAAAGAGACATGTTGACGTTTTGCTGGCTATACCCCTGACAGTGTCACTAACACCCCACTGAAATAGAAACAAACAGAAACTGCCTACTAGGCAAGCCATTTCATTTTAAAAGTTACTCCAAAACTTTATTTCTCTACATAAGTGTTCCCCAGCCCACAATTTTTACCACTTTCCCCAATCAATTTGGTATGCTGGTAGGAGTCTTCCATGTTTTTTTGTTTGTTTGTTTGTTTGTTTGTTTTTAATACAGTGCATCTGAGCCATGCTGTATGGATGGCTGACTGGATTTTCAGTGCAAATGCACAACTTTCATCGCTGTAATGAAAACTAAGGGGGTCATGAAGGATTCGTCTTTTGCTGCTGTGATGCATTATAACTGGACATAGACGTAGTTCAAGTGTATGACTCCCATCGATGTTCATCTGATGCTACCACAGTGCTTTGTTTGATCTCCTCTTATTTAGCTGTAGATCATCTTGTCCATGCTAACCGTTTTCCACTTGCCATTTATTTTCATCCTTTGTCAGGTGAAAAAAGAGCAAACCCAAAGTGCACCTCCAGGTATTGGGGTTCTCTCCTACCCAGTGTTGTTCCATCTCTCCCTCTGTGGTCTGTAGTCTGCTCCCATGTCCTGTCAAACAAAGCACTGGCCCAGGTCTCAACCCCCTGATATTTGGGCTTTACATGATCCAACGCCAGCCAGTGACAATGCCTGAGCTACCAGGGCACATCAAGGTTTTTCTTAAAATTTAGACTGGGGAGATAGGTTTCTGACTTAGGTAGCTAAGAAGAAGGCCACACTATTAGGCAAGACAGTGAATACTGGACCAATAGTTGTGACATAAGCATGTTCGATTTGGGGGGAGCCACATGCTGTAAGCATTTGATCTCCCTCACACTCATGTTGGGGATGCACGGATTCGAGAAACACACTATTTGCAGCTCACAGCTTAGTCAAGAAGACAAACACTGCAAAATTGGGACTCTTCTGGGTTTAGACCCAGGATGCTAGGGCAGGGGTCAGCAAGACCTTGGAGGAAGGATGTCTGATCTGTCTTGAAAGTGTGTGTCCCAGGCATGGAGAGCAGCCCCTGCGCAGCACAGAGGTGGAGGAAAGGATGCCAGGGAAGTGTGTCCTGTGCAGCCCGAGCGGTTGGTGGATGGTGTCCTGGAGGTGATGTGCTGTATGCATTCAAGGCTCCTGAGAAAGGTCAGGGTTGGGGATCCTGGGTACCAGCTGTTTGATTAACACTGGCTGAATCAATGAGAGGCATACCTCGGTTCAGAAAAGCATGTTTTAGACACAAATATTATTTCTCGAGTGACATTGTGCAAACTTTATACAGTCAATATAGGCGGTAGGGAGAATGACATCCTTTCAGTGTATCATAAGAGCTTTGCATTTACTGACATAAGTGCACATTCCTTTTCTGTTGCCTTTAGTGCATGATCAACTGATTTTCCTTCCTAAATAATGAAGAGCAGGGAACCCAGGAGTCACCTCTGTTTTAGCTTGTTCTATTTGCCTCCCCTGCTTCATTTATTTAAATGCCCTCCAGCTTTGCCCCAGCATCTTTGTGGCTCTTTGTTTTATTGAGCAAGAGAAGGGACTTTCATGAATGCTTGGTTGGTAATGCTGCTACTTTTCTGCTCCATGTCTCAACTTGGCCAGTGAGAGGCAGCTGTTCCTCTTTCTCAGTGTGTGTGTGTGTTTTTGCAGGTGGTTAAAGTAAGTATTTTCTTAATTTGCCTTGTAAATATTTGGGGACCCCTTGGCTGGGGGTTATGATAGAAAAATAAAATATTGAAGCCAATGTGTCATGGCCCAGGATGTTTGAAAATCCTGTAGTCTAAAGATACAGATGAAAAAAATTCAACATGTTCTTATGGAAAACCTCCAGTATATAAACATGTAGCTAGAATAGTATAATGTCATCCCATGTACTTACCACTCATGTTCAACATCTTGTCAACTCATGGCTAATCTCTCACTTCTGTCTTTACGCTTTTTAAAAGTATATTCCAAATGTCCAATCATTTCATCCACAGATACTTTGCTGATCATCTCTGAAAACTAAAAGTTCTTAAAAAGGTAACTAACTTAAAAATTAAGGTAATTATTTTAATATCACTAAACACATAGTCATTTCCAGTTAGAGCCTCAGTATTAGACTCACAGTTTGACAGATTTTTTCAAATGTGTTTTAATATTAGCTATCACCCCCTGTTACCCAAACCCCCAACCTTTCCTGCTTTTAACACTTTTCCCAGCGACTTGACTGCACTGCTCACCATGCTGCCATTTTCAAGTGACTCTAAAATCAATTTTCTGGGGACGCATAAGCAGACTGGAGGCAAAAAGGGTTTGGCCTAATAAAGGAGGGCAGGGGGAGAAAAATGTGTGTTGGCAGATTCATAGCAGAGAAGCAGACAGTAAGGAGAGCTGCATAAGAATCTTTAAAGTGTTGCAGACACACAGAGTTAGTAGCTGACTTTTACAGGGAGTGATTTCTCTTGTGGAAACCTGAATTGTTTCTTGAGAGCTGTTATTTTTGGACTTCAGCTTTGTAAGTGGCTCTGGGAAGAGGAGCCTTGTTTACCTTGGTGACTGGTTTCAGGCTCATCTGAGTGGGGCTTATTGTCCCAGGAGTGAGGAGGGCCTTTACTGTTCCAGCACAAGGATTGAGCGCACATGGAGTCACCAGCATGACTTGTAAAGGCTCAAATGCTGAGCCCTGCCCCTAGAGTTTCTCCTCTAGTTGGTCCTGGGTGGGTCCCCTGCGTTTACATTTCTACCTGGCTCCCAGTGAAGCACTGCTCAGGTCAGGGAGCCAACCAGTGAGAGTCCTTCCTCCCTTTGGTCTTCCTATTTTTAAGACATTTGTTTTTGGCAGAGATTGGATTGTTCATACTGTGGAAATCAACTTCCTGGGGGAAACTCTTTCTTGGGAGGGGATTGGTGAGAAATCTGTGAGTAATTCATATATAAATATATTGTTCTTGTAATGACTGCATATCGATGTGGTCTCCACCAGCTGAGTTGAATGTGTATGAACATTCTCTTTCATTGAAAGATTTCCTCTGTTAAGTGTTAGTCTCTTGAATTGTATTATCTCTGAGAATGAAATTACAAGTTCTCTTTCAAACATAAACATTTTGCCTAAGGAAACCTGAGAAAGCTAGGACAATTGTCAACCTTCTCATTTTTTTATTCTTTT
>RJWH01000200.1:979688-1151415 GCA_004363575.1 Solenodon paradoxus
CAGGAGATTGTTTTTCTAAACTTATTGTATTTATTCCATTCTAAACTACACTTTTTGTTTTTGGCCATTTTCATCCCCCCAAATTGGGTGAGGATTCATTGAAGGTGGCTAAATTTTATCTGAAAAGATAGTTGCTAAGTACAATAGATCCCTTAAAATTCTATTAATTTTGTTAATCCCTTATTGTGTATTTAAGATTTTTTAAAATAAATTCTTCATGCCTTGTTACTTCTCTTTTTTTTAAATTTGTAAATAAATCTTATTATTTTTGATTTTTGAATTTTTTCTTGAAACCCTCTTGAGAAATGTCAGTACAACTTACAATCCAGGGTTGCTTAGAATCAAGCAAATATGGTATTTTTTTTCTAAATTCTTGGAACAGGAAGCACTAGACTAAGATCTCCTGCAAGCAGAACTGATCTCTGTTGATTTCACCAGACAAAGAAGGTACTCTCCCGTTTTAACTATGACCTTGACCTCAGCACCACCCTATTGCCATGGCAGCTGTGCTTCCTGGTACCTGTTCCTTCATGAAGCAAGACAGTCAAGCAGGTGTATATTTGCTATCATGGGAGAATTATTGGATGTTGAAATTTTAATTTAATTTCTTTTCAAAGAAAGGTTTCAGGTAGGAAGGAAGGCGAGCAGGCAGGGAGACAAGAAGAGAGAGGAAGAAAAAGCATTTTCATTTTTATTTTAGTTGTATATCTTGGTTGTTCCCCTCGGACCTGGGACATGAACTTGGGTCCTTGGGATGTATGTGGACCATGTCCAGTGGCCTTATCTGCTAAGTCACCAGGGTGCACCGTAATTTCTAACTATCACCTTCATTCTTAATTTTTTCTTTTTTTGAGGGGAAATTTACATATAGTGAAATGCACGCTTCTTAAATGTATAGTTTATAAACTTGTGTCACCAACACCTCAATCAAGATACTGAACAGGAAGTCCCAATATTTCCTTTAGTCCTTCATTACTTCTTACAGGTAGTGATTGTTCTGGTTTCTGTCAGCATAGATTTCCTGTCCTGGAATTTTATATAAAAGGACTCATACTATATGCAGACATTTATGTCTCTCTGAACAGTCGTTATACTAAATGTGTGAGGCTACTCGGGGCGATCTTCCTCTAAGAGATTTTGAGGCAAGGGCTCGGGTTTTTCTGAAGCCTTTTTCTTTAGCCTTTCCATTTTTAAAAGCTATTTGACCAAGCCATGAGAATTGACAGAACTTTGTCATTAGAGATGCTCACTATATTAGGCTGTCTCTAAAATAATTACGGCCATGAGCAAGTCAGAATTTTAATGAATATGTGCATTCTTTTCTTAGCATTAGTGTTTTTCCATTTTAGGTTGCTCTTCTTATTCTCCTGTGTAGGCCTTTAAAGCCCATTTGGAATGTGTTGAGACTTGTTTTGTGGCCTGCATTCCTAGTCTCATCTGGTGAATATAGCGTAGGGTCTTGAAACAATTGTATATTCTACATTTGCGTGATTTGTTTTATAAATTGAATTAGTTAAGATGGTTGATAGTGTTGCTCAGATCTTCTTTAATAGTGCTGCCCCCACCGCTCCCCATCCCCCCAACCTGTCCGCTATTCCAAAAGAAGGTTTAAAAGGGAAATAAGTGACAGATGGAATAGCCAGAAAAAAAATGTCAGGACAGTTGCCTTAAATTTAACCACATCAGCAATTATAGCATATATAAATGGATTGACTTTGTATAATCCTACCTTACTTGTGTCAGTTTTTGCCTCATATAGTCTGATGCTCTGTGAGATGCAAAAGCCATCTGTGATTATGATGACTTCTGATGAGTTGACTCATAAAATATTCCTCTGTCTTGTGGTTCTTCTTGATTAGAAGCCATTTTTCTTACATTAATCTAGCCATCCTGCTTTCCCAGGCTGACTCTGTACATGGTGTTTTAGTTTTCATCCTTCTACTATATATTTCTGTATAAAGTACACCTCTATTTTTAACAGCATATACTTAGGTCTTTTTTCCTCTTTTAATCTACTTTCTATGACTTTAATTAACATATATTCCATTTATATTTCATGTAATTGTTTATATGACTGAACTTTAAGTCTGTCATCTTACCATTTGACTGGTTTCTCACATCCATTCATTGTTCTGCTGTTGCTGCCTTCTGGGTTAATTGCAGATTTTTAGCATTTCATTTCATCCATTCAATTGACTTTTTACTTACGTCTCTTTAAAATTTGAATAAATTACATTGTACTCTCTTAACTTAGCACAGTCTACCATGAATTACCATCAAAAAGCTTCATGTATAATGTAGAGTACTTTGCCTCCTTTTATCCTTTGCGCTCATAGGATGGCAGTTTTCCTCCTGAATCCTAGTTCCCTGCATCTCATGATTTGGAGAGGACTCACAGATGAAAAGGTGTTTTACTATAAACTTTCTCATGGCTCAGTTCTGCCCTGTGTCTACTAGGCTTTGGTCTCTCTGCAATTACTTCCAAATTGTTTTTATATTTTACCCATTGTATTTTTTTATTACTATTTGTAGGACAGTTTGTTTAATTAAATCAATTCTGCCATTATCAGAAGTGGAATTCACAGTTTGTTGTTCTTACTAGTGTGATAATAAGTACTTTGGGATCTATTATGTAACTTAGAACCTGACAGCAACCTTCACTTAACCAGATAGCCCCTCCCATTCTATCCCACTCTGTTCCTGACTTGAGGCGGGGCCACCATCCTGAATGCTATCCTTCCCTCATTTCTTTTGGCATAGTTATATTGAATTTATATGCATTTCTATATATATATGTCTGTCTAACTTTATGAAAGTCTTGCTGAATTTACAGGAATCTGACTTGCTATTTTTTTTTTTACTTGCTGTTATATTGCATTGATTAGTCCCTACTACACCTGTTGCTTTAGTTTGTTTTGACAACTGTATGTAATTCCATTGTGTGACTACACTGGTTTGTTCATCTGCTCTTGTGTTTTGTGAATATTTGGATTTTTCCCTCATTTTTGTCCTTATGAGTTCTATGAATGTTTGTGTATTCCCTGTGGGTAGATATATACCTTGGAGCAAATACTGCCAGACTGAAAATGAATGTTTAATTTTTCCCCATGTTACGCTCCAGTTACTGTTTTATAGGAGATTCTGTGAATCCACATCTTCTATAATACTTGATAGTGTCAACTTTTATTTATTTATTTAATTTCATTTTGACAGAATGTAAAGTGGTATCACATTGTTGTCTTAAATTCCTTGACAATCGATGGCATTACGTAACTTCTAATAATGTTTTTAGTTGAAAGTGTCTCCTTTTGTTATGTTTGTTTGTGTCCTCATCCCTCGCATTTTTAAATCTACGTTTAGAAATTCTACACTTGGAATTCCCCTTTATGCAACTACTTTTGATTTACTAAAGAGTATTTAACTTTGGAGCCATTCATTTCTCCCTCATCACCCTACTTAATTTACAAACTGTTCCAGCTCCTGACCCTCTTATCCAGCTCCGTTGTTCCCCTCATCACCCAGCATCCTCGCCATGTTGTACACAGGTTCATGAATTGCGCTTGCTGTTTTATTGGCGCATGCTGGCTGCCACACAGTTAGTGTAGAGATTGAGAATATGCATTTATAAACGGTTATAGCAAGTTAGTATTTGTCATCATATTTTTATTAAGCAAAGGCTGGTTCTCTAAAAAATTAGAACACTTTCAGCTGATTCTTCTCCACTTAGCTTTGCACACCTCCGTGTCATAGCATTTGAAATGCTCGTTGAACAGAATGCAGACAACATGGAGAAATACCTGTCATACTTGAGAATATGTTCAAACTCTATACCAAAATGCTGTTGCCAAAAAAGGCGAGTGTTTGTTTTCCTAATTTAGTGAGGTGGTGAGAGTTTCTCTAAAGTGGGAATTACTTAGTTTTATTAGCATTTCTGTGTTTATAGTTGAAACTGGCATGTCTGTCTGTCTGCCTGCCTCTCTCTCTCTCTCTCTCTCTCTCTCTCTCTCTCTCTCTCTCTCTCTCTCTCATGTGTGTGTGAGATAATATTTTGAGCTCTTTAAGGTGCTGCTTTTAAAATGAAAGGGAATGCAAGTCAGTTATATGAGGTTCAGGGACTGCTCATTTTCAGTATAATCCTTTTTGTTCTTGTTGGTAATGTTTTACGTTTTCTGTCCAGAAGCCTGCTTATAAAAATTGTGCACACCTCTTTGGATTGTGCACTAAGTATGCAGGTAAATTTTGAAAACCAGGTTCCTAACTTAGCTTATTAACCCCCATGATTGCTGCTTATTTTTGTGCTGTGCTATTTCCACATAAAATGTTGACGATCATTTACACTCTCCAAAAAAGCGAAGTCCTGGGAAATTCTTAGATGAAATCTATAAAAATGGTAACATCACATTATCATATGACTTAACTTTGCTTGGTAGAGGACTGATCCCAGAGGCTGTAAATATATTTGAACTGTATAGATAATATATCAGAACTGTAAATATATTTGTAAAAAAAAAAAAAGCAGTAGGTGCCACCTGGCTGCTTGGAAACAGAGGGCAAAGGTTTCTGTTAAGCGGTGTGTTTAAGCGGCAGAGCCATTAGCTCCAAGTGTTTGTTGCATCCACCACAGTTGCTATTGAGTATCAAGAGCCTCTGTGGGCTGGTGGGGAGAGTTGACTTGGCGCTTCGTCTGATACCTTAAATGCAGGAAAAGCACGTAATCTTGGCTTTGTCCTGTTATAACCAATTTTTTTGCCAGAATAATTTCAATATATTTTTAACAGATAAGAGTGAGTAGCTTTTGACACAATTACAGCCTAAACTTACCGTTTGGATAGAATCAGATAAGCAGAAATTCAGTATTGCGGTGGACACCAGACTGTCCAGGATAAAAGCTGGTCGTTGTTCTGTGTCCTTGCCCAGTTTCTATGCAAGAATCAGCATCTTTGATCTCATTTATAAGATGGAGAGATGGGTTATTTTGATGATTGAGGATCACAGCTATTTTATGGAAATGTGTGGGGACCACTGGGCATGCTCAGTCCGTGCTGACTATTGTTACATTACAAAACCCAGCAGACGTGTGTAGTGTGTGTTGATGAACTGTTTTCTTAGGCAGATCTTATGGTATAATCCTTAGGGAAAAAAAAGACAAAATTCAGAAAGCAGAGATTGGGCGGGGCTGCTGCAGGAAGGAGGAAGTCTTGTCTCAACACCTGTGGCCTCAGCAAGGTTCAGAAACTCTCCCCGATGCCCTTGACCGAGACCTGGCGTCCCCCAGTTTTTACAGTATGGGAACCATTCTGGGCTCTGAACACCTGAAGTACCAAAGCTAACCTGACTTATTTCATTAATGATACAGGTCGATAGCTTGCCGTCTTGCAGTCCATAGACAATTGGCCACGGTTTGTTCAGTGATTGTGTGAATTCAACTTTCCCGCTTCAGAAATCCTCTCTGATAATCTGACTGGTAGGTGGCGTCATTATTTGAAGTTGATTTATCAGTCTGCCAGGAAGCCGGTGTCATTTAGAGGATGTAATGATATCGACATTGTCTTTTCAGACCTAGGTTGGAATTTGCTCCTGACAGATAAAATGATGAGTGACGCGAGTGACATGTTGGCTGCGGCGTTGGAGCAGATGGATGGTATTATAGCAGGTAACCTGCACTACAGAGGGTGGGACAGCGGCTTTTACTTTTGCTGTTGGGCCTGTTCATCCCAGCTTTCATTTATTTCCGTTCCACATTCCTTGTTTTCACTGACTGGCTCTTTCTAATACCTTTAGGTTTCTTACGGTTTTATTGTTGCTCCTCTTCTTCACTGTCTACCACAGTTATTCTCAAATTTTATTTTAAAGTGTCAAAAATTCCATTTCCATCCTAGGCCTCTGATGGGGTATAAGCTGCATTGTGTGTGATTCTGGCGCGGGTCACCTGAGGCCCACACTTTGAGGGGTACTGCTCTACCTGTTACCCGCAAATGTTCTGATCTTTTCCACCGAATTCAGCTTCCACTTCCCCACAAATCACTACCACTTCTGTGTTCCTTCCCAATTCTTTACTAAGCTTCAAGCCTCTCTTTCTAATTGTCATCAGATACTGCTCCCGAAATATCCTAGAGATCCATCATTGTCACCATTTAAAACACCGAGCGCGCTGTCTTTCCACAGAAGCCCCTCTGCTTGTCTTTATCTTGACAGATTACACAGCCCTCCATCCACACAATTTCCTCAACAAACATTTGAGTAATTCTAGACCCTTTTGTCCCTTGTGTTCCTCACTTAACACAGTTCTATCTGTTCTCCCAAATCCTATCATTCATTCCTTTTCTCCACTCTAGTGGTGCTCAGGCCCCCACTGCTTTGCTTGGTCAGGTAACCCATTCACTTGATGTCCCTGGCACTCTTGTTCTTCCACTCTAGTCCCGTCCTTTTCTCAACCACAGTGTCTCCTTTGTAAAGTGGAGGTCTGATCAGATTTCCCGATGTTAAAAATCATCAGCAATTTTCCATTGTGGAAGCTAACAAGGATTAAGCTATCACTTCCATGTTTTCTCCTCCTGGCTAAGGGGACTGCCTCGTAGCAGCTCCCCTCCACTCCATAGCAGGCTCCCCAGAGCAGTGGCTACTGAAGATCTCAGGTCACATTTTGTATTTTGTCTTAAGAGAAATGCGTTTATGGTCTTGGGAGGCCATTTCAATGAGGAGAGGGACAGATGAACTATTCGGAGTGGGTCCCTTCTGGTGACCTGGGTCAGGATACAGGTGGCCTATGCTGCTCATGGAGCCTGCCTGCCCAGGCCCCAGTTCCTTGTCTTTCCTGGTAAGCAAATTTGACCCTATTCTGTTTCAGCAGTTTAAAGAAACTAAAGGTGTTTTCCTCTTCTCTTGAGGGAACTGGCATGTCATAACTGGACCTCCTTTGTCATATGTCCCGGAGACCTCATTTCAGTTTGACCTTCTTTCATGCATTAGAGCACACCTTGAGCTCTGTATTCAGTCCTCAGGTTAACCTTTCAAAGGACTAGTGACAAGTGAAAACTTTTCCAGAAAAGTTAAGCATGAAGGCAAAGATTTCAACAGTCTGACAAGGAGCTAGTTAAGTTTAGAAAAGTATATTCTTGCTTAGGGCATGATATATGCTTTTAAGTAGCTGAAGGACTAGTATGTGGAATCTGTCCCACATTGGACCTACTATGTCACAATTTCAGAATATAAAACTAGCACTGGCTCAAGGTTCTTAGCAGAAGCCGTAACCTTATACTCAGCCCAACTTTAGTCGAGAGAAGTGATCTTTATGGAACCATGTTGAAGTGAAGGCATTTTCTTTATTCCACTGGATTTGTTTCTTAGCCCTGACAGGCCTTCAGGACCTAGTTTGATATGTTTTCTTTTTTAATTTTATTATGAAATGTTTCGCATACATATGAAAGTATGGAGAATAATCTAATGACTGCCTTTGTCCCTACAATTTTTAATCTCATTTCCATTGTTCCCTCTTTCCTTTGTAACCTCTAGCCTGATTTTGATTTTTGTTATCCCCATGAATGTCTCCATACTTTTATTACACATGTATGTGTCCATAAATAATTTATAGTGCTTCTTTGCGTGTTTTGAGCATTCATATAAATGACGCGTTTTTATACATATCCTGCAACTTTGTTTTTTGACTCAACGTGTTTTTAAGATTTACCCATGCTGATCACTAATTTCTAATCTTTGTTATTTATTTTATTCCATAAATAGTCCACTATTCTCCATGGGGTTTGTATGTCTTCAAATTAACATCAGTACTTCTTCAACCAAGATAGCATGGAGAGGAGGAAGAATGACTACAGTCATTTGGGGAAAGTTCTCTAATTACATGTCTCTTCCCCTGTTGCCACCTTGTTTTGTGATGGAGACCTAACAGAATGCAGGTTTTCATGGGTATTTGCATCTTTGATAATATCATCAGATGATCCTAATTATAGACTGTCTTTAAAATTCTTTTTATTGAAGAATCATTGCATTATAATGTTACTTATTAGATTTAAGATATGTGCATCATTGTAAATCAACATCTGTGTATAGTACATTAAGTTCACCACCACTGTTCCAGTTCTTCCTTCACCGTACCTTGGATCACCTCAATCCAGTTTGCCTGTCCTTTCCTCCCCGTTACCTTTCTGCAACCACTAACTTGGTTTCATTGACTAAAAGCCTATTTTTGTTTATCAGTTAATTTGTTTGCTTGGTTTCTTTATATACCGCATATGAGTGAGATCATACTATGCTGTCTGATGTTCTTCAGTTCTCCCTCCTTCCAGTGTTCTCTATTTTCCTGGGTTCACATCTCAACCTTTCAGGGTTCCTGAGTAAAACGATACTGAGGGTTATGGGAAGAATTTAGCATCATGTCTATCACATCAGTGGTTACTGTTATCATGATTGACAGGTTTGGGTACAAATCATTTGGCCCATTGTTAGGAGAGTCCTTGGAACAGACTAAGGGAAGGAGCCTTCCTTTCCAGTTGTTGGCCTTGGTCAAACCAGAGTGCCACCTGGAGGGAGAAGTATAGATTGGCTACTGGACTTTCCATTGTAGACCTTCAGATCTGTGAAGCATTGTCAAGTATCAGACTTAACTGATATTTAGGTATGAAGTTAGTATGTTTAGTTGATAGTTGTATGTTTTACAGACCAGAAAATAAAAACAAGAGCTAATTGGCTATGGGTTCCTTTTCTTTAAAGGAACGGGGAAGACAGGAATAAACACGAGTAGGAAGGCAGGAAGAGAAGAGGAAGAAGCATTTTTATGGATTTTTTATTTAATTGTAGATCTTGCATGTTCTCTCCGACCATGGGACGTGAACTCATGTTCTTA
The DNA here is from genome assembly GCA_004363575.1 of Solenodon paradoxus. Lineage (NCBI taxonomy): Eukaryota > Metazoa > Chordata > Mammalia > Eulipotyphla > Solenodontidae > Solenodon > Solenodon paradoxus. Next base: position 988,549 of record RJWH01000200.1, read on the forward strand.
GGATAGATTGTGGCTTGTGCAGCCGTAGGCGGTGGACTTAACTGCTAAACCACCAAGGCATGCCTAGAATGACTTTTTAAGCTGATGTTTGAAAGAGCTTTTTTGATCCTAAACTTTGAGCAAAACCATGAAGGAAGAGGTTTTCAGACAAATGCTACTCATACAGCTGTAAATATATACATGTGACTTATTGAACTTCTTTGTTCATGTGGAAGTTCTTTATAGAGGAAACTGAAGACTTTATGGTCCCTAGATTTTTCACTTTTGGGACCCGGTGATTCCATGAAAACTGATCTGTTACCTTCTCATTCCTCATTTCTGCAAGATTGTCACATCTTGCAACCACTCCACCACACTTTTACTCTACCTCACAGTCGGCCTCCCTGTTAGGCTTCTGACCATTGATGTTTGCCATCAGTTAAATGATTTTTATTTTTACACCAAATAACTCTGCTTTGGAAAGACTTGCATGATCAAATCATCTTCTCCCTGTCCTTCTTTCATTTATTCCTCTCTGTGAGCAGACTTCTTACCACCTTCACCTTTGGTCCATGATTGACTAACAGTATCCTGTTGCCCCTGCGTGATGACTTTAAACCTAGGTTCTAAGGCCCTGGAATATTCCAACGGGATTTTTGACTGCCAGTCTCCCACCTCCCCATTCATGGGAAGCCTGCGAGCCCTGCACCTCGTGGAGGACCTCCGTGGACTCCTAGAGATGATGGAAACAGAGGAGAAGGAAGGCTTGAGGTGCCAGGTCCCTGATTCAACAGCAGAAACGCTGATTGAGTGGCTTCAGAGTCAAATGGTAGGTGCCTGCCTGTTAAAACTCCTAGACTGCGAGGTTTCTGTTGCTTATTCCACAATTTAGAACATAGACTAGCTGATCAGAACAAGAAAAAAAAGTTATAGGACAACAGGTTTGCTCTGATTTGATCCCTGAAACATTCCAGTTCCCTTTTGACTCCAACGGTGATTGTAAACAGCGCTCTCAGATATCCCATGAGCACCAGCAGGTCACCCATATTTGCTCATAAAATACATTGTGCCCAAGTGACCTACTGTGGTTTAAAACAACTAGTCCTATAAGGGAAGGAACCTTGACATAATAAGTGCTTCCTCAGTAATATTGAGAATATTTACTTTAAATGGGTCCAGTAGGGATTTTTATTTCGTTTGACAGTTTGACTTTTTAAATTTTAATAATATCATAAAATGCATGGCACTTGAAGTACTAGCATCTGAACTATTACAGTAATTAGTAGCGAGTCTAACCGCGAGTGCGATGAGTCATTGCAGAAGCAGCAAGGGTTGATCTGTAGTGCCATCTAGTGGCTGATGCAGTCATGTTGCTTCTAGCAGGAGATTCAAGTTGCCGAGTAGGGCTTTTAGTGGTGCTCTTGAGTCCCTGAACAATGAGGCCTCTTTATAGACAGCCTCAAGCTTTTTGATGGGACATTGTGTTCCCTGAACACAGTGGCAAATGCCATGGTTTTAATATACGTTGAACAATGAATCTAAAGACACTGCAAAAACATGCTCAAAGAATGAGAAAAGTTGCTATTTTTAAGTGTTTAAAGGATACTGAAGGAAGATACATAGATGTGCTTATGAATTAATAGCACTTAAGCAAAAGCGAACAAAAACATGTGCAAGAATTAGATCGATTTTTAGATTTGTGGTAGAAACGCAAGCAGATTTCCTTTGGAATCTTTCTGACAGCTATAGCATGTTCATGTGATGTGACGCAGCCTTTCCACGCCCAGTGCTCCAGTGGTCCTGCCAGCAGGTCTCCCCTTTTCTGAATGTAAGAGCGTGATCACCTTTTAGTGGTGGTACAGCCGCACAGCCGTGATGGTTGGAGATAGTTTACTTTCTGTAATGCACGAGACCTCATTCTTGCACTTCATTAATCTGCAAGTTTTTCCTCCAGAGCTTTGTGTCTTGATTTACTGATTTCTTTGGGAGATTACTTCTTGCTCTGAAATTTGATGTTTTCCAGCATATTCTTTAGTCTATTTCAATTTCTTATCTCACCCCCGGTGCTTTACTCCATGTTTTTCTGACCACTCGGCACACATGTGAAAGGAAATTACAGTTGATGAGTTGCCCTCACAGGGTGAGTGCACAGGGGCACCAGTTGGAGGTGGGTGTGTGCACTCATAGAGTGGTATTCATGGCAGTGGTATTGGCCCTGGGATGTTATTCAGAGGCCAAGAGTGGCGTCTTACAGCCCTAATTCCATCCTATCAAGTGAGGGGACAGGGCAGCAGAGATGGGTGACCTTCCAGTGATGTCTCTATGGTGTTCCTTGATCTTTTGGATAGTAGAGTATGAGATGTGTTATTGTGGTGTAGGACCCCAGTTAAACACAACTGTGATATTGCAACTAAAGAATTCAAGGTGGCCAGGGGGAGAAAACACAGGTGACATATAAAGGTTCTCTCATCAGACTAACCTCAGACTTCTAAGTAGAAACTCTATAGGCCAGAAAAGAATGGAATCATGTCTTCAAGAAACTTCAAGATAAAAAGTGCCAGCCAAGAATACTATTTCCTGTAAAACTCTCTCTCAACTTTGAGAGAGAAATAAAGCTTTTTATCCAACAAAGTTGAAAGATTTTGCTGCCACGAGACCACCTCCTCAAAAAATGTTAGGAGGCTCTACTATCTAAACCAAAGAGAAGAAACGTTTATCTATTTGTACTTTGTTTAGATTTTTGTAAACAAAACCAGAAAATAAAAATTAAAATGGCAGTAGCAAGTTCTCACATATCTCAGGAATCACTTTAAATGTAAATGGACTGAACTCACCAATTAAAAGGCACAGTGACTGAATGGATTAAAAAAACCAAAACCCAGCTATATGCTATTTGCAAGAAACTCACCTAAGATCAACAGATAAGCAAAGACTTAAAGTGAATGGATGGAGAAGTGTTCCCAGGTTAATGGTGAATCTAAAAGAGAAGAAACTGCTATACTCATCTCTGATAAAGTAGTCTTTCAACTAAAGAAGGTAAAAAAAGACAAAGATGGACATTGTAATATAATGATAAAGGAATCAATACAACAGAAAGAATTAACACTTATTAGTATTTGTGCACCCAATAAAAGAGCACCCAAGTATATCAAGCAAATATTAACAGATCTAAATAGAGATATCAACAGCAGCAAAAATAATAGTAGAGGACTTTAATACTCCTCTTTCAATGAAAGAGAGATGAAAGAGAGATCATCCAGACAGATAATCAATAACGAAACAACAAAATAGATCTTTAAACAACAAAATAGAAGAGGTGGACTAATATATGTATAGTACGTCACCCTGAAACTATAGATTACATGTTCTTTTCAAGTGCTCATGGAACCTTCTCAAGGATAGACCATATGTTGGGATACAAAACAAGTCTCAATAAGCTTTCAAAAACTGAAATAATATCTAGCATCTTTTCAAATCACAGCAGTATCAAATTAGAGATGAACCAAGAGGAGGAGAGGAAAACTGCAAAAGAATGGCAAATAAACAACATATTACTGAACAACTATTGGATAAATGAAGAAATTAAGGATGAAATTAAGAAATATCCGGGGTCAAATGAAAATGAAGACACCTGACATATTAGAATCTGTGGGATACAGCAAAAGCAGTGATAAGAGGGAAACTTATATGATACAGTCCTACTTCAGAAAACAAGAAGAATCACAAATAAAAAATCTAAATCATCACCTCAAGGAAGTAGAAAAAGAAGAGAAAAAAGAAACCTAAATCCAGTAGAAGGTAGGAAATAATAAAGCTTCAGGGCAGAAATCAATAACCTAGACATCAAAAAGACTATACAAAAGATCAGTGAAACCAAAAGTTGGTTTCTTGAAAGAATAAACAAAATAGGCCACTAGCCAGACTTTCAAAAAAGAGGAGGAAGAAGACACAAATAAATAGAGTCAGAGAGAGGAGTAATCACAATAGATAGAGCAGATATACAGAGGATTGTAAGAGAATATTATATACAACTATATGACAACAAATTGGATAACCTAGATGAAATGAGCACATTCCTAGAAATATACAACATTTCAAAAGTAGACCAAAAAGCATTAGAAATCATGAACAGATCAATCACAAGCAAGGAAATTGAAACTGTAATTAAAAACCTTTCCAAAAACAAAAGCCCTTGGCCAGATGGTTTTATCAGTGAATTCTATAAAACATTCAAAGAAGAATTGATACCAATCCTTCTTAAACTATTCAAATTTTTTTTAAAAGATGGCAAACTTCCAAACACTTTTTGTGATGCCAATATTAACTCTGATTCCAAAACCAGATAAAAACTGCACCAGAAAAAGAAAATTGCACATCTTTGATGAACATTGATGCAAAATTCTCGCCAAAATACTAGCAAATTTAATTCAGCATACTAAATGAATCACACACCGTGATGAAGTCGGACTTATTGCAGGGACGCAGGGATGGTTCAGCAAACGCAAATCAATAAATGTGATATACTACAGCAACAACAACAAAAAAGGACAAAAACCACATTATCATCTCAAAAGATGCAGAAAAGCATTTGATAAGATTCAGCACCCTTTCATGTTAAAAACTCTTCAAAAAATAGGTATAGAAGGTATGTACATTGTAAAGGCTGTCTATAACAAACCCACAGCCAACATTGTACTCAATGGATAAAAACTGAATGCTTTTCCTCTAAAATCAGGAGCAAGACAAGGATGTCCACTCTCACCATTACAATTTAATATAGTACTGGAGGTCCTGGCTAATGCAATAAGAAAAGAAAAAGATATAAAAGTTATCCAAATAGGAAAGGAAGAAGTGAAACTCTCAGTATTTGCAGATGACATGATATATACATAGAGAACCCCAAAGACTCTAGTAAAATGCTACTTAAAATAATAAATACAGTGACGTAGCAGGCTGCAAAATTAATATTAAAAATATCTGTTGTATTCCTGTATGCTCACAATGAAAATACAGAAAGAGAACTCAAGAAAACAATAAGTAAAGGAATTATTCCATGAGAACAACTAAATAAAAATAAAATAAAAATACTTCTTGTGCCTATCTCTTCCTGCCTGCACCTTTTCTTTAAAAAAAAAATCATGAAATTGAGACTTTGTAGCCATAAAAATTAGTTTCAAAAATAAGTATTCTGATTGGATAAAGTATATGTATAATAGTACAGTCCAGCCATTACTTAACATATATTATCCATATATATCTATATATATCTATATATATATATATCTGTGTGTGTGATAGGACAGCAGAGCTCAGGAGAGAAGAATACAGCAAGATGAAGATTGAGGGAAGAGGAGAGACAACTGTAGACTAATGGGAACCAATAAAACAAAGAAAATCAACAGAAAGTACATGCTGTTTTAAGTCAAAATAGTGCATCCTGGCTTTTTTACAAAACAACTGTCCTTAAGGCACTATGTGAATTTCATTTTCATGGTAGAGTCCCAGGGACAGAGTCGTCCAGGCCACTCCAGTAGACTCTGCGTAAGACTCGTGATTTATTCTGGGCATCTCACTCTACAGCATGAATTAGGATTATGCTGTGGTCTTCTTGCAGGTATGCGGTCAATTGTTAATATTAAACATTTTATGCATTTTAAATACACACTGTATGCCAAATAGATTAAGCTTCTGATTCTTTATGTCCTCATGTGAATTTCACATCAGGTGCACCTAAGTTTTTAGAAGAAACAGCATCAATTTTTGTTGTTGTTAAAGCTGCTTTTTTCCTCCTCTCCCCAACACATGACTTTTGTTATTCCCAGAATTTATCCTGGAAAGTCCATTAGTTGGAAAGGTAGAATAATAATACCAGTTAATTTTGAAAAACTGATAACACATCAGATGTGTCCTAGGCAGTAAGAATGTACATTTTGTATTTTCTCTGGTTCCAAATCTAAAGTTATTATTTGCTTTTTGAAATGAACTCTAGATGGTCCTCACCACTTTGGTCTCCAGGAGCTTCTATTTCTGTTGTATTTGAATGAGGAATGAGGCTGTTCTGCTGGATAACTTATGTCACTATGAACTTTTTAAAAGCGATAACAAGAGGTGTATCACGTGTATTTCAAAATGACCTTTTTATGTTGTCTGTGGTCTGTGAACGTTTTCATGTGTCTGCTTAATGACTTCCATATATATGATGGCTAAGAAAAAAACCCAATACTTCCTCTTCCCATCTTTACTGCCTTTTGGCATTCACATGAGGAGTAAATAAACCCAAATCTGATGAAGGGGACAGTTGGAAGGGAAAGAAAAAGAGCACTGTTATCAGCAGAGCCCTGGGCAGTCTGTGGAGGTTGGAGGTGACAAGATGACAGCAGTATACAGGAACTTAGTATGACATGACACAGGCAGGCAACTCACAGGGTGTTAAGGAAGCCAGCAGAGGATGATAATCACCCAGGAGGTTGGCTGGTCAGTTTTGCCCGGGGACATCATCATGGGCAGAGTGTGTCAGCTGGGGGCACGGGAGAGGAAGGGTTAGGAGAGTTATGCCCTGTAGTTTGGAGACTTGGGGAGCAGGAAGAAGTCTGTGATGTAAGTTCTCCTGTTAGCTCTCTTTTCAAAGCAGACGTTTGCAGTCCTGGTTGTGAGGTTTTGGGGAAAGATGGGAGCAATGGAAGGATGTTCCAGGTCTCCTCTTTGGTCCCCATCTAGAACTCCTTACATTGAGCATTTGGGGAGAAATAGGAGTTTTTCATGCACGCTGTGATGGTGCATCCACTGTCAATGAACGTGCTAGCCACTGTGTCTCTGGGGTCATTATTTGCTGCTTAATAAGTTGTATAGCTCAGAGAAAACATACCTAAGTGCCTGATGCACTCTCGTGACCTCTTTTGAAGTAAATGAACTAACAAGGATGCCCATATTTCCTACAACTATGCTGAATTCAATTCAGGTTCCTTGGAGGAAAAAAAGAAACAATTTTTATTTACTGTCAGTACATTCATTTGAAAGGGCATCGGCCTTACCTTTTTATTCCTTTCTTTTTCAGACAAATGGACACCTGTCTGGGAATGGAGATGTATATCAAGAAAGGCTGGCACGTTTAGAAAATGATAAAGAATCTCTCGTTCTTCAGGCAAGTGATTTTTAAATGTTGATCTGTCCTCATGACATAAAGACCACTTAAAATTGGGCTGGCCAATTCAGATGCTTACAGTACCGGACTGCCGACAGAAACCAGTGTAGTGGGCCCTCAGCATGGATAGGGAATGGTGAGGACTTCGGTGGACAGGTACACATGCAGGCCAGCGGGAGCAGCCTTCATCAGCCTCAGCTCTTTAAGGACCGAGTGAATACTGGCCATGGTCATCTGATCTGACTTTCTGATATTTGTCATCTAATCTGATTTTTAATAGGTAATATTCAGATTTTACTATATTCATTAATCTGAATGTATTTCTGAATCTAAATACATATATTTATATACATATTTATTTAAGCTTTTAATTTAGAATATGATACCATATGGTGAAAGACGGAAACTAGACTTGTCACTGATCTCCAGTGCTGTACACCTGACACCTCTATAATGTTAAACACCAAGGTTCCTGAGATTAAAAAGTAAATCTAAAAAAATATCAAATTAAAAAATTAGCACCATAGGCCAAGTAAAGTACAAAGTGAGTAGTGAGGTCCTGTAAGATAAATTCAAGTCAGTGTCTTCATAATGTAAATGCTTGACAAATATTTTCACTTTGGCATTTTGAGCTGAGTAGATTTTGGCATATTTACTAAAGTTACGATGGTTGGCGAGACACTCAGAGTTCTGCAGTCAGCCCTGAGCATGTAGGGCTGCCCGCAGGGTGCCTTGGATCTGTGAGTTCCACACTGGTTTTTCGTACTTGTGATCAGTGTGAGCCTGAGAGCGCTCATGTAATTTGAATTCCCTGGATTCTTGTCTTTATTCTCGATGAAGTATCCAACCTGAATAGTCCTTGTTAACTTCTGTTTCAAATATTTATTCCATTTCCTCTCTTAAGCTCTAATTCTATCGAAAGAGATCATCTGTGTACACTCTTTCATAAATGGTTGAAGTTTTCACCTAGAGAGAGATGCACATCCCCAATGTGAAGGATTGTTGTTTTAAAAATTCTTTTTTCCCCACTGAACAACCAAATCAGTGATGATGTCATTCCCCTTTTTGTTTTAACTAGAGAAAGTTTGTGGTGGGACCCAGATTCTTCCTAATTCATTACAGTATTTTGTCTAAATACAGGTAAGTGTGCTGACAGACCAGGTAGAGGCCCAGGGAGAGAAGATTCGAGACTTGGAGTTTTGTCTCGAAGAGCACAGAGAAAAGTTGAACGCCACAGAGGAAATGCTGCAGCAGGTGAGCAGAGCTGACACTGAGATGCTGCATTTATATGATGTGTTCCCCCTGGGTTAGTGGCACACTTTATGATTCACCTGACTGGCATGTTGTAATTGAAAACTTATGAGTCGTAGGACAAACAGTAGAAGGTGTTCTCATAATTAGAATCTGAATTCCGATATTATAGTATTCTTGGGAATTTTAATGTTCTGCCTTATTCTTCCATATGACTTCCTAACTTCCAGCCATGAGCATGTATTTTATGATTGAGTAAAAGGATTGGCCCAATATATGACTTTTTTTGGGAAAAAACTGAAAATACATACTCACACCCACATCCACCCACCCCTGTACTCCCATCTGAGAGGGACTGCTTTAGTCTCTTCTCACATTTCCCCGCTATCTGACTTTGGCAGGTTCTTAACCCCTCTGTTATGCATCAGCTGTTGAATAAGGATAATTCATGAGTTATCCTTATGACTTTCTACCTAATGAGGTTATTTTGAGAATCAAACCATTTAATATATGTGAGAACAGTACCTGGCACACAGCAAACATAGTATCTTCAACATCATCAGTGTTATCATCAGGCATAAGAACATACAAGGTGTTTCTGAGGGCATATCGCTGTGTCTATGCATCTCTCTCCCCAAAAGTGGATGCGTGTTTGCTCCTGTAAATGGCAGGGAACTAATGGACATGTTTTTTGTTGTTTTTCTTTAAAAAGCTGCAGGCAGGAATGAAGGCGAGAAAGTAGGCAGGCAGAAAGAGAGAGGAGGAAGAAGCATTTTTATTTTATTTTCCATTTAGTTGTTCATGCTGTTTGTTTCCCCCACTGAACCCGGGACTCAAACCCAGGGGTATGTGGCTTGTGTCCTTCAAAGGTGATTGACATAACCACTGCTCCCCCAGGGCGCACCAGAATGTGAATTTTTTCAAAGTGAATCTATTTTGTAGTTTGTCATCACCACATCCTCTGCTAGGGAAGGACTGTCCTAAGTGTTGCTATTTATAATAAACATTTGAACGTATTTCTTTACTTTTAATAGGAGCTTCTGAGTCGGACATCCTTAGAAACTCAGAAGTTGGATCTGATGGCTGAAATATCTAACTTGAAGTTAAAACTGACAGCTGTAGAGAAGGACAGATTGGATTATGAAGATAGGTTCAGAGACACAGAGGTAAGTGACCCTCTAACTCTATATGTATGTATGCATAGACATACATATATTTATAATATCTCCCATAGATATATATACACATACATACATACATACACATACATATATATGCACATACATATATATGTACACACACACTTCCAAGAGCAAGGTGTGAGATTCCTTGGAGACGAGTTTGAAGGGATGACATTAATGGCTCTATGCCCTCATTCCTCCATGCTTTTTAAGAATAAACTTTAATGATACTGAATTTTTGTCATGAAATGCTAATGACATTTTTCATTTTTTTACTTTCGTCATGAAATCGTATCCTTCCTTAGCCTTGAGAAATCCTGTTCTCTTTAGAATATTTGGAGCTTCCTTCCTCCCTTCCCCAGTTGCTCCCTCCTTTCCTTTCTTCTTCTTATGTAGATACACTGAGTATTTACTATATATTAAGTATTTTTTTAGCATGTAGAGAAAGCATGCTTACACTATATGGTCATAAAGCACAGATATCATGTGGCCTTCTACTTTGTTCTGTTCCACATGTGAATCATCCCATTAAATCAAGCTCTCTATACTTTTATGAGATTCAGGATAGCTCTACGATTTGAAATAACCCATTTTAGTAGGTAAATTTCCTTTCTTATTTTTCTACCTGTTTCATTATTGATCACATTGTCTAGTTTATTTGATTTTTATTTGGCTGGTGAGCAGAGAAAGCATATCCATTTGAAATTTATGTATTTGACAAGAAACAGAACTGCAGACATCCCTTCTCTTCCAGGGCCATCCCTTCTCTATTTTGATTCCTAGGTGAAGTGTGGAGAAGTGTCATCCTGGGTTAGAAAATGGGTACCAAAAAGGAGAGAGGGGAAAGAAATCACTTATTTTCCCCTCACTTTCAAAGGTTTCATTTCATGTCAACTACATGCCATCATCATACAAGGTACATTATGGATATTACTACTGTGTGAAAGTCCTTCATAGATTTCCACTTAATGACGTTTACTCCACTTCTATTTTCTGTCAAAGATCCAACCATAATAGAAAGTCCAGGTCTATGTTTTGTCTCCTCAGTAGCAAAAGGAAATCCCTACCTGGGTTCATCTTTTAATCTCAAAGCTCTTTGTCCATCACCTATATGAGTGTTGGATTGCGATCAGGGCTCTTAAAACAGAACCTATAAAGTTACCTAATTTCTTTAACACTGTTACTGTTGTGTTTTAAATAAAGTGGGCTTGGATGTTTTTCTCTTTTCTCTCTTAATGTCACACTCTGATCCCACAATCGCTCTGTCATACAACAATAGGCTTCATTCAATGGATGGATACCCTGGTGGTGAAACTAATTCCACTGCAGGGAAAGAAATTACAGTCTCCAGGGTTTGCGGCTTGGCCTTCTACATTATACACACCTGTTTAAGGGATGTCTTCACCTGCACAACTCTGTTAACTTGGGTATGGGGTGTTACCCAAACGTTGGGATTAAATTGAAATAGATGTTTTATAATTTTTTTGAAAAGTCTCTGGAGTGATATTTACAGTCCTTGAGTTGGTAATTTGTATAAAACATTTCCCCCCTGTGATTCCTTGTTTGACTTGGGAATTCTCACTCATATGTAAGATGACTTTGTTATCAGCCTTTGGCAAACTCAGTCCTGTATAATTTTCAAATAAGTGTTTGACACTATTGGTAAAATGTAACATATGCATATCCAGAGGTTAAAATATATCTGATGAACTATGATGTTTTCTGTGAAAATCATTTAAATTACCTTTAAAATGAAAACTGAATAAATTGGTTTTCTTGTTGTTTCATGAATTTGGAATTCTTTAACTTTATCTTAGAATTTTATTTGGAGATTAACTTCTAAGAAAATATTGAGTTGGGGGGCGGGAACAGGGTGGGAAGTGCAGGTAGATCCGGAAGACTAAACTGATTGGGTGGCTGGCGTCCCTCGGCAGTGCCTCTCGCTGGGGAGAGCCCGGATGTCAGAAGTTCAGTTTCTGTGGAGCCTGAAGAGCTGTTTAAAAGGGAAAAAGGAAAGATAACAGGGGTTTTCTTTTTAAAAAGGAATGAACTAGCGGTAAGAAATTAATTTGTATTCCCTTTTTAAAAGTTTCAGATAATGAAGGTATTTCTATATTTTACAGCCCAAGTTATCACAGAAGATGTGACTTCTTTCATGTTGGAGGTGTAGATTCATATTTATATAGTGTTGCCAGAAAAGATAATGGAACAGTTGTTTTTCGTTTTTGTTTTTTTCTTTAAAGGAAAGGTGCAGGCAGCAATAGAGCAGACAGGCTGGGAAAGAGAGGAGGAAAAGGCACCACATTGACTCGGTTTAGTTGTTCCCCACCCCACATTACAATCTTGGTCCTTGGGATGTGTGTGGATTGTGCTCAGCCGGAGGTGGAGAAATTAGCTGCTACCCCACCAAGGCGCACTGCATTTTTGTTTTTGTTTTTTAAAATTAAAAAATTATCTCTGTTTAGAGTTTCATTTTCTTCAGTTGCCATTATAGCTAAGGAAGTGGAAAAATACAGTACCAAATAGGAAATTAGGCTGTTACTTGGCAATGAGAAAGTGGGAATGTATGTATGAAAAAGGCCAGATTGACAAAAAAAAAAAAAAAAAAAAAAATCACTAAGGACTCAAATTATGCGAGACTGATTAATTAATTGAGGAGCTATAAATAGAAAAAACTTCTCCTTTGGATTTGAATTCTCAACTTGTAGATAAGGAAACACAACTAGAAGTTTATCAAATAATGTCAAATAGGAGAAAATAGAATTGAAAAAGTCTATAATTATTAATAAGTAATGTTATACTAATACTTGGTAATTATTTGCTCCATTTTGTAGGAGACCACAATTTAAAAGTTTTTGGGTTTTCTAGAAAGTGCATTTATTTGATTGTAGCCTCTCTTTCCCTAGTCCTTGTGAGCTTGAATCATTTCGCTAGAAGTTTAGAATAAGTGCTGGTTCACAGTTTATTTCTTATATCAATGTTGTATTTGTTTTTTCATGACTCTCTCACCTATAAATTTGTGCCCCAGAAACAAAAGTCTTTTTTATAAAAGAGAGGAACAAGCCTTCATGGCTTGTAGTAAAAGGCTAAAAAGCTCCTTCACAGAGATGTTGAGCTCTTCTGGAGGAGTTACTGTTGTTGGTATTCACATTTCCTTTTCCTGGTCTCTGGGGCTCTGAACAAGACATATGTCACTATTTCTCTGAATATTTAGACATATTCTAAGAAAATCAACTCTTTTAATTGACAGTAGCTGAGGTGAGTTGTATTTGTATGATGAAAACATTAGGATTGCTCTCTTCTTCGCTTTCCAAATATAAAACTCTATTATGATATTGAATGTATTTTTAAAGTACGGAGCCCTCATCCATGCTCAAGCTGATAACCCTTGGTTTAAAAGATTTAAATTTCATTCCATTCCCCTAAATTGAGTTGATGGACAATTTGTATTTTTGTAGACGAGTAGCATTATAAAAATATTTTTTTGAATATCCATAGATCACTTGAAAGACCCTAAAAACAAATGATTATACTAAAGAAAATTTGCATGGTTTATTTTAAAAGATGCATAGTGATTTTTAATCAAAATGTCTAATCTAATAATCTAATCTAATATCTAATAAATGTAAGTGATTAGCTACCTATTTTAAAATTGTAATCATTCTTGATTTTCATAATCTCATCATTTCAGGGCAGAAGCATTAGGAATTTGAAGGAGTGGTGTAAATGAAAAAGTGCTTTGGTTCTTAAGAAAATACATTTAATTCCATTTGTCTGCTATCTCTTATACAACTTTGGTCCTTGGAGCTGTGGACTTGTTAAGATTTCCAAGCTGCTATTCAGGCGTAGACAAGTGTCCTGATGCATGCCTTGATTCTCTCTGCACAGGGGCTGGTGCAAGAGATCAATGATTTGAGGTTACGAGTCAGTGAAATGGACAATGAAAGACTTCAGTATGAAAAAAAGCTTAAGTCAACCAAAGTAAGTTTTTTTGGCAAAATTTCATGAACAAATGCCTCCTTTACTTATCTGTGATCAAGAATTCCAACTTGCTTTCTACTTACTATGTGATAAAGAGGATATCTTACCAGTGAATGAATGAAATTTTCCCCCACGCCAAAGACCTTGTTGTATTTAAACACTACAATTCTGAAAGACAATCAGGACTTACCTAATCTGATAGAACATAACCTGTCATTTCTCTTAATGACATAATCGCCTTATAAACTGATGCAATTTTCTTGGTGATTTAGCTTTGTCTTTTTCTACCTGTAGTTTCTTTCACTCCTCTGTCTCTCTACCAGTCTTTAATGGCCAAACTTTCTAGCATGAAAATCAAGGTGGGTCAGATGCAGTATGAAAAGCAGCGGATGGAGCAAAAGTGGGAGTCCCTGAAGGTGGAGTAGATTTCGGGTAACGGGGTCCCTGGCCTGTGGCTCTCTGGCTTGTGTCATTTTGCTGTGACAGTGTTTTCAGTAGTGTGTGCATTCATTCAGTGTGTGTGTGTGTCCCCTGTTTTTTGTTTTTTGGGTTTTTTAAAAATAATTTAAAAGCAATTACCAGGACTGTATGATCCCTAATATTGTGATATGACCTATGAAATGATTAGTGGAAAATAACAAGTAAGTAAAAAAAAAATACTGGTTTATTAATTAACTCTCACTGTTAGACTATTTGAGATCTAAGCATGGTCAAATAATTGCAGAAGCTCACCTGTAAAAGAATTGTCTTGTGTAAGAGTAGAAACTGCTTTCTTCCTTCAGGACTTTCTTGAAGGTACACTTGTACAGCAGGTAATTGTATGTGGCAGTGAAGCTACTTAGAAGCAGCCCCAGGTGCTCTGCTTGCCACAGGCTTCTGAAAATGTCTGTGCTCCGTGTCCACTCCCAGCACAGGTAAAATCCACAGGGCCAGCATCCTCCCTTCATCAGAGAGCCACGTCTAGCACTACATGTAATATCTTTAGAGGCTGAAAAAACAATGTGTCATTGAAAATAGAGGTGGACTGATTAGTACTGCATGACTTTATTGAAATATAGCCAGAAAACTTAAGTTTGCTAAAGTGAATTCTTTACCAAGATGAAGCTGGAAATTGAAACATTAGGAATAGAACATAGGACTTGGCATCTTTGATAGTAGTATAGTTAGAAAAGAAAAAAAGAGGACTTAAAATCTGTTTTCTAAACCTATTTTTTTCCATTGTTGTAGGAAATTCTGTTCTTTTATCTTAGTGATGAGGATGAATTCTTTAGTCCTATGATTGGACAGTGAAGTTGCTCATCACCTGCTACCTTACCCACTAATTAAGCTGTCCCCTCTCCAGGGGACATAAGTGCCACCTTGAAATGCTGAATAAATGTCAAGCAAGTCTTAATGTACATTTTCCAATTTGCATTTTGTTTTGCTTTTATGACACTAAAGTGATTCTCTAACTTTGCTCAGAATTTTAATTTAATATAACGTTAGGGCTACCCTAGTACTAATTACACTTTAGAAGATTATTTTCTAATTTGGTCACAGAGACACTTGAGATAATTAGACCAGAACTACTATTCATTGAACTTTCATTAATTGTCTTGCTTCCTGCTTCTCATTGCCACTGTCTGATTTTCTGAAGTTTGTGTCTGAATTCTTGTAGTTTCTTTTTTTGTTTCATTCACAAAAACTAATGATTGATATGCATTAACCTAGTCTCTGAATATTCTCTTTCAATCAAATCTGCCATTTAAAGATGAATTTATGATTTGTAGGATGAACTGGCATCTTTGAAAGAACAACTGGAAGAGAAGGAATCCGAAGTAAAAAGGCTACAAGAAAAACTGCTTTGCAAGATGAAAGGAGAAGGCATTGAGATTTTTGATCGAGGTAAGAACATTGAGCATTTAAAAAAAATTTCCTTAGAATCCTCCAAGATCTATAAAATAAGCTGATGTTAGTTGATGCCTAATTTTAGCATGAGAGAAAAAGAGAAGCAGAGAGACCCAGGGAATGCTTCAAGACTGTTGGGCCTGGGAATCCCTTAACTTCGTTTGAGCAGCATGGGAAAGGAGGTTCTGTGCTTTACTGGGGGTTTATTTTAGATGACTGGGTTGTAAATTCTCACTGGGAGTATTCTTGCCCAATGGCAGTTCTTGGCAGTGTTGAGAGGAATGAAAAGGAATGATGAATATGTCTCAAGAGCACTTCCCTCAGAACTAAATTTCAGACAACATAAAGAGATTAGAAATCTTTCCTGTCCTTTTGAGAGTGAAAGGCTGTGGATCTTTGGAAAATCAATTAAAAAATTTTTTAAACAGAGAGAGTGAGGAGAGGAAGAAGAATTTTTATTTATTTGTTTTAATTTTGGTTCCCCACGCCCCAGCTTGGCACTGGGTCAGGAACTCGGGTCCTTGGACTTTGCATGGTCCACACCCAGTCTCAGCAACTGAAGCCTCAAGAACAAGCCTAAATGGAAATTTTTTATCCTGTACTTTCTAAATAGGCTAATTTTTTTTCATGAGTGAGGAGATTGGTCCTGTTTAGTATAAGGACTGTAATTCTTAACTATGTGAATTATATTTGATATAAAATAACTTGAACGGAATTTATTTTTAATTATATTTGGAAATACCATTGCACATACATCTGATAGTACTCAAGTCAAATTTAAACTTTTGTCATGATAAATGATGCCTCTGACACTATGCGATGCCAAAAACAACTTCTGACTCAGTTGAAACAAAGTTCCATGTAGTGTAGCTTTGGTACATTTTTATCTGTTATGTGAAAGTTGGTAACTCTCTTTATAGTAAGAGGCATGAATCAGAGTGCCTCCGATGTCTCGGCTCTACTGTTTAAAGCCTTGGCTTCAAATATGTGTAGATGTTACAGTCCCCTATTGGATCAGAAAACACCGTCCATGAGGGATCAACCTCTGTATTTTGGCATCTGTAGAACTGTATGTTCGTAAAGGAAATTCACAAGAATGCCATGTTTTTAGGGTTTACGAATAAGTGGAATCACAGACTAGAGGATCTGTTCGCACAGTGTCCTTCAAGTCTGATCCAAGGACTGGTAGTAGTCTGTCAGCTGTTGCTACTGGTGCACAACCAGATAATACAGCAGGTGTTCAGAAACGTCCCTACAGTCTGATGGCCACCCAACATCTAACTGCATGATCAGCGGACTCTTCTCCAACAAGAGATAGACCATGTCCGTGTATTTGAACTTGAGTGGCCAGACCAGTGTGACTTGAGCGGTGTTGCAGTCACTTTCAGGAGCGCCACGTAGCCAACTGTAAAGGCAGCCTGAGAAATGACCAAAGCCATGCTGTTAACCAGTTTTCCATTGCACACTGTCTGAGAAGGGCCTGCACTCCATCCGCCTAATTTTAATTCGAGATAGTGAAGGTGCAGAAAGCGGTAGAGCCTCTAACTCCAGTTTAGGTCTTCTGATGGGTGACTTTAGATTCCCTTTCTAATCTGGCACCATTCCAGAGTCATAAAATTGAGCTCAAAGTCACAAACTTCTGTCTCTCTGAGATGAAGGTTCGTTTATGTTAGATGAATGGAGACTAAATAATAGTGCTTTGCAAGTTATTATTTATTGTTGAAATGAATGCTAACTTCCAATTCAATGGGTTTTCCTGCACAGATGAAAATTTTAAAAAGAAGCTGAAAGACAAAAGTAAGGTTTTGGTGTCTTTCCATCAGCCTTCACATTCACCACAAGTCCTACTTGGATTGTTCTTTGCATGTTTTTAAAACCTCTCTCACTAAAGTTGTGAAGTTGCTTCATCGATAAGCTTTCCATTTCTTCAGAGTGTGCGGGATAGAGGACAAACAGTAAAAACAAGGAGAACACAGTCGTTCTGTCCACTCCTGAGTGGTAGAGTTAAGGACACACTTTCTCTGTGACCCAGCAGTTCAAGATCAGAGGTGGGAGATAATGTGTACACTCCATGAAAACCTCTCAGTTTTCAGACATACCATTTGACAGCTCATTTTGAGCTTCGCCTTGCTTGTCACTTTTTTTTAAAGGTGCAAGCAGGAATTAAGATGAGCAGAAGCAGGAGGAGAGAGGAGGAGGAAGCATTTTACTTGTTCATTTAGTTGTTCATCTTAGTTGACTCCCCCCCAGCCCTGGATGCGAACCTGGGTCCTTGGGGTGTATGTAGACTGATCAACCATTACTCCACCAGGGCGTGCCTCTTCTCTGTGTTTTATAACACACTTTGTCACTGAGCTCTGTGTGTGAGGAGCTTCTTTGAATGGAGCCAGGTTATTTAATACAGTGTAGAGATCATTCCCACTGGGCTGTCTCTTCCAGACATTGAATTCTTAAGTCAAGGGAATTTCCCTTTTTTTTTTTTTTTTTAAGGAAAGGTACAGACAAGAGTGAAGGCGAGTAGGCAGGCAGCCAGCCAGGCAGGCAGAGAGAGAAGGAAAAAGCATTTTATTTTATTTTCATTTAGTTTTTCATACTGGTTGTTTACCTGATTCCCCCAGACCTGGACTCAAACCCCGAGGTATGTGGCCTGTGCTCCTGTGGAGGTGATTGACTTACTGCTGCTCCACCAGGGTGCACCTTGCTTTTTTTTGGAAAGGCAATTTCTATAGGATATACCTAAATTGAAAATGTTGTATTAGTATTGTAGCATGTGCTACTTTGAAAAAAATTATCTTTAGTTACTGTCTTTTTATTCAGAGGCAGGCAACATTAGTTGAATTATTTTCTCACTTTAGGTTGACTTTTCATTTTTAAAATCTTCATATTTTTTATTATTAAAGTAACTTGTATTTGAAGAGCAAAATTTAAGGGCAATCGCTTTCAGCTTAGTTTGGCCTTTATTTTGTAATCTATGTTAAAATAGAATTGGAAATGAAACTTATAGATGAAGCAAAGTACCTATTAGCCTTCTGTATGAACTCTCCAGCCAGCTTCTTAGCATGACTGCTCATGTCAGTATCACATCCCATCAGGCTCTTAACGTTTTTTCATGTCTCTATCTTGGTTATAACTGAATATCGTTTCTCTGCTGTTATCACTATTGTACCCTGTTCATTGCTTTCACTCCACTGCTTTATACTTTATTTTGTGAAAAGGCTTTGTTTTTGTTGCTGCAGCACTGAAATTTCATCTTCATTGTTTGTGTGAAGATATTTTTTGCTGGGAGAAGGACGTTAGCTCTCCCCTACTCGCATTGTTTTATTTCTGGAATGATGACTATTCAAATAAGATAGAAAGTGTTCATTTTTCAGAGTTTCCTAAAAGGGAGAAGGGGTCATGGTTGGTATATATGTCCCTAAAAAACCCAAATCACTGCTGTCATCACCTTAACACATTTCAGTCTGAGTGCCAGTAATTACTTGTCGTGGTTGCCTTTGTCAGCTAACTTAATTTGTGATTTCATGTTGTGTTCTTTTCAGATATTGAAGTACAAAAAATGAAAAAGGCTGTGGAGTCTCTGATGGCAGCAAATGAAGAAAAGGTACCTAGATGAAATGTAAAAACCAATGTGGGTGTATTGTAACTCCATCTGGATCATCTCGAGCATGTTCTTGGGATCTTTCAGTGTGAAAAAAAAATCATACCCACTGCTGACATTCAGCGCCATATTCCCCCTCCTCTGCGAAGTCTCTCCCCTCCCCCAGTGAAGTGAGAAAATGTTCAGACCCTCCAAGCAGTTCTTTATATTCAGTTTGCGAATGAAAGTAAGGATTCTGTCCATAGCACATCCCTTCTGTGGTGACTGGAAATTCTGGGCTAATAGACATGGTCTGAAGGAGGGAGCCTGTAACAACTCCACCCTCATGGTCGTGTTGACTTTGTTTTCCCCATATATGTCATTTCCCTCTTCCTTCTTACCTCTTCACACAGGGCTTATCTTTGCTCTCCCAAGGGCTGAGCTATCACAGCATAGAGGTGCAGGCAAGGTGAAATCTGGCATGGCGCTCAGCTCTGGTTTAGCTGTTGGGCAATGTCCTGTTTCTAGGGACTTTTTCCAAGTTGCTTCTCCTCTTCACCCTTTTTATTTTCATCCTGCTAAGAGCAGTGACCCAGCTAGGTATGCATTTCTTCATGACTGATTCGACCTGTCATGTCTCGTTCTGCAATTTCCTGAGAAACGCTAGAGTAACTCTAAGGAAATAAATCTGAGCAAACGTCAAAGAACTTTGACTTGATCATTTCTCTCATCATATGTTTCCTTCTCTAATTCTCACCTAATATGTTTTTATTTTGTCTTTCGTCCTCTTCATTTGCTCTTTTTTCCAGGAAATAAGCCCATTGTCCTACGTATTCATACGTATATTAATTTATTTTTGCTTGTCTTTTCCACTATTGAATAGTTAAAAAGCTATTTGAAAGATTTTTTTTATGTTAAAAAATATCACTGAAGTTCATTTTGGTTTAATTTCTCTTTCTCAAGAAGCACCAGTTACAAACAGAACTCGCAGTGTTGAATAAAGACTTACTAGGTACCCAGTTTGCTGGAGGACACAGAGTGGCAGAACTTCTTGGTGGCTCCAAAGACTTCAGAGAGAACATATTTGAGCCAATTCTGAGCAAGAGCAAGAGTCCTTCATCAGGAAAATGAAGGCTGGAAGGCAAAGGAGCTGTGGGCTAAAACATATCTGAGAATCACAGCTTGAAACTGCTTAGTGTTAGGGAAGTTCTGGAGCATGATGGAGGAGCAGGGGTTCAAGAAGAGCAGGGAGATGATGGCAACCTTTATGCCAGGCTGATGATTTGAAGTTTTCGCTTGAAGACTTTGGCGACATGATTAAATTGCCACTTTAGGAAGCTGATCTTGGTGGCAGATTGGAGGCAAGAATAAAGGAGGGAGTGTGCAGACAAGGCAGGGAAGACTATTAGACTAGTCCAGTTGGAAAATCAAGAGGGGCTGAAATAGGGCAGTGGTGGTGAAGTGGTTTGGAGGGAAATTTACATGTTGCTTTCTTTTTTTTTTAAGAAGCATTTTGAAAGAAGGGGCGAAAGCACTTTTTGTTGTTGTCTATTTATTTATTTTTGGTTATTTCCCCAGCCCCAGGTCTAGTTCCTGGGTCTTTGTGCTTTACACCCCAGTTTCTGACTTAGCACTTAAGCCACGGGGTAAAGATTGACACGATTTTTAAATCTTCGGACTTGAGTCTGTTTCTGATTTGGGTAGCAGGGTGAATGAGATGCTCTCAAAAGAGTTGAAGAATTCCAAACTAAGACTCAAGTATTGGGGGGCAAATCATGAACTTACTTTTAGAGATGTTCAATTTGATGTGTTTGTGAGACATTTAAAAGGAAATTTCTTATAGAAAGCTGGAAAATGAATCCAAACTTTAGAATTAACATAAAATGATAGATTGGTGGGGATGAACCCCATCTATTTTAGGAGAACTATAGAATTATAGATTGGTGGGAAT
Source organism: Solenodon paradoxus (assembly GCA_004363575.1). Taxonomy (NCBI): domain Eukaryota; kingdom Metazoa; phylum Chordata; class Mammalia; order Eulipotyphla; family Solenodontidae; genus Solenodon; species Solenodon paradoxus. The sequence goes on from RJWH01000200.1 coordinate 1,009,497, forward strand.
TAAACTATAGCTGATGCGTCAGTTAACTTTTGCTCCATGACAAATCACGTGGACTGTTTCCCATACTTCTCTGGGTTGGCTGGGTGATTCTTCTGGTCTATGCTGGCTTCGCTGATCACTAGAGTTAGTTGGCCTCTGGGATGGGGCTGGATGGTCCAGCATGGGGTTGCTCACATGTCCAGTGATTGACAGACTGGTCTGTGTTGGCTCCTGCCCAGATGTCTCTTCTCCAAATAATGTCTCCTCATCTGGGAAGCAAAAGCTCCTGCTTTTGCACATGGGGACCTTAGGGCTCCTTAGAGCAGCAAGAGAGGGAAAGCTCCCATGTGCAAGTACTTTTTCAGCCTTGGCTTAAATTATATTTCTGGATATCTCATGGGCCAAAGCAAATCACATGACCAAGCCCCAAATCTGTGCAAGAGGTAGGGAGGCCAATTTTATAATCTACAGTAAGGGTGAAGGACATAACCTTGAAACTGACATTTATAGTTTTAGTTACATAGATATTAGGGGTTATGGAATATTTATCTGGCCATGGATTAAGAAATCAAAATAGCAGGAAGAGAGCAAAAAGAAGACGACAAGAGTCGAGTCAATCAAGTGCCGTCGAATTAGAGGTCGAATTAGAAAGAGGGTGAAAATTGTTTTTGGTGAGCAGAGGGTCACTGAGGCAACTGGCCCAGTATTTCGAGGAGAAAAATGCCAGATGGTCATTTATGGTGGCTGTAGAGATGGCAGTTGTAGCTCTCTTTTAAGACTTGCACCTTAGAAAAGAGAGTGATCAAAGTTGATTTTTTTTGTTGTTTTTTGGTTTTGTTTTGTATCTTATTACCTTGTTTTGTTTTTGCTTTTTAAAGATGGCAGCTGAAGGATAGGATCTCTAAATTTAGAGGTACTTTTTCTATATCTCTGATGTACGTAGGAAAAATATTCTAGATGTTACCAGTTTTACTAAAGTTTAGAAGTGTCCTTTGAATAATGTCAATAATTCACGTCTACTTATTCTTTGTGTTGCAATTAGTTTTCACTGTTTTAAGAACCATAACTTCAAAGGTGATCTTTGATTTTATTAATAGGACCGGAAAATAGAAGATCTTCGACAGTGCCTGAACAGGTACAAGAAAATGCAGGATGCAGTGGTGCTGGCCCATGGTAAAAAAGGTAGTGTGGCTCTGAATATTTTTCTCTTTCACTCTGTTTTTAAGTGGCTATAAATATGGTTACATTTGTCCTCAATTCCTCACAGGGATCATAACCTTTAATCCCAGTTAGATAGCCCATTCATTCATTCAGTCATTCAACAACATTGTTAGGCATCTGTTCTCTGCCAGAAAGTATGTAAGCTAATGAGTGCCCTGTATTGTTTGGTCCAGGAGAACTGCAGGAGAGGATTATTTAGGAGAGAGAGAGAGGTGGGGGGAGAGGGAGAGGGAGGAGGGAGAGGGAGGAGGAGGGAGGAGGGGAGGAGAGAGGACATGTGAAAGAACATAGGGTTAAAAAGAGGTTGATTTATTGCAGAAGTAGAACACAGAGTGACTGGAAAGTAGTGAGCAGGGGAGGATGAGGTAAGTGATGACAATTGAGGTGACAGTACCCAAGTCCTGAAGGTGAAGGTTCAGTTCTTATTCAAGCCTAGAGGAATGTGGAAGGATCTGAATAAGGCAGCGCCATATGTGTATCAATTGAACCATGGTAGGAGGGAACAGTGTTGGAAGGTAGGAAACTGTCAAGAGATTCTTAACAGAACTCCGAGTAGAAGGATCTGATTGGAAATATATTTTAGTGTTATAATCAATACAATGGTATATGAACTGGAGGGGAGTGAAGCAGAGGAAACATCCAAGAAAGGGCAACTTTTCTGACAAAGCCTGCTGAGGGGATAATGATTCCATTTAATGAGAGCGAGAGGCCTCGGGAAGGACCATAGGAAACGTTAAGGGGGATTGTGTTCAGCTTTGAGCATGTTAAGTTCAAAACACTGTGAAGACATCTAAGTAAAAAGAGTGTTATGCATTTGAGGGTCTTTCAGAGCAAACAAAAATGTTAAGGACTTTCAAGGTCTCTTGTTCATTAACAACACATAGGTGGTATTATTTGCTCTGAAAATAAGCCATGGAAATAAGACATCTTTGGGAAGGTACATATGAAGTGTTCAGATTTTGATGTTTTAAGTTTGATAAGCTCACAGGCAGGAAAATTCTTCCTTGGGCCAGGATATTTGTTGGGCTGGGGTGCAGAGGAGCTTCATCTTTTTGTCCACAGGACCTGGCGTTTATTAAGAGTTTATAAATATCTGAACGAGCAGATGAACCTCTGTGTTCGTTTTTCAGTGTTGACTCAGGGTCATTGTCATCACTCAGCATTTTCTGTGCTTTCAAAGGGGTCTTTCTTTTAAGGAATATTGCAGATTTGCAAGTACCACAGTCCTCCTTATCCACAGTTTTGCTTTCTATGGTTTCTGTCAAGCACAGTCTGAAAATATTATATACTAATAAGATGCTTTGAAAGAGAGAGTGACTGTAGTCACATGACTTTTATTACAGTGCCTCATTATATTTGTTCTATTATAGTATTGTTGCTCATCTCTTACAAATGAAACTTTGCCGAGATATGTGTATAGGAGAAAACATGGTATATGTACAAGGTTTGGTACTGTTAGTGATTTTAGACAGTCACTGGGGCACTTGGAATATATTTTTCGAAGGTATGGGGGGCTACTGTAATTAATTTATACTTTGGCATAGCATTTAAAACATTGATTTTTATAGAATCTCAGCACTGTTATTCTCATGTTTCAAAATCACAAACAAATAGTAATTCCTGTTATTATTAGTCTATATTGCAAAACATTTGGAAAATAGAGAAAAGGGATAAAAATCACATCTAATTGTACTAGTCTGGTCACTTTAGGCATCTTTGCATATTTACTTCTTGTCTTTTTTTTCTGTGCATGTAGACATGTAGCTTTAAATGGATAGCTTTTAAATATGTAAGCAGGATAGATTTTCATGAACCATTGAATATTGCATCCTGTTCCAGTGAAAAGTGATGTAAATCATGATTTCTCACTAGGATTTATATTTATTTAGTTAATCCTCATAAAATTCTGATTAACACCTAAATTCCAGTGAGATTAGAATAAAACTATAACAAAACCTACATCAAGAAGCTATACCTAGAAGATACTTTTGAATAAGGATATGACTTATTTTGTATTATTCAGAAATTAGATGTTGAGTTCTTCTTTAAAACATTTCTTTTATTTGTATGCATTTAAATAAACTCATGTGTAGGTTGCCCACTCCTCATACAGGTCAGCACACCCCACCCTCCACCAAGTCACCAAGTGTTTGCCGCCTTTGTTTTTCACAAAGAATCTAGCCCTGTGATAAACCAGCACTTAATCTTTTCATTTCTAGAGATGTAACAAAAATCCCCAAACTTGCTGCTTTATCAATGTATAATTGCTTTTTCCCATTAGGCTTTCTGCTTTAAAATGAATGACATAAAAGGATTTTGTTGTGGGATCAAGAGTCTATCTTTTTTTTTCTTCTTCTTCTTCATTTCCCTTTATGTATTCACAGAGGTATGGTAGTGATGGAAACTGAGTTGTTCCCAGTCATCCTGCTGTTATTCAGAATCAGTGCAACACCCCTGGTGCTTATCAACTTGGTTATTTCTAAACTGAAGCGTGTAAATCCCCAACGTTTGAAACATATTACAGGAGGGTTGTGGAACTAACTTAATTTTAGTTGTTATGAGTCCCTGATTTACCTGTTAATGCCACGATTAATTAACATCTCTATAAATTAAACCTCTCTTAATCCCACTACTGGATACTAAGCCCTGAGCCCTGGGCCTCAGGCACTCACACTTCAGGATGTTTCCTCTGTCCTGTCTTGTTAGTCAAGTGATGTCAGGAGTTGACTTTTGAGTTTTGAGGGTCAGAAAAAATGTCCCTGTTCAGTGTAATTGTAATTCTTCCCTTTTTCCAGAAGGGAAGTGTAAGTGAAAATTGCCATTGTCCTCTTTTTCTTCATCTGCAGGCCAAGACAGCGAGGATGACGATCTGCTCACTTCCAGTTCCTTCTCCACTTTTCTGGACACCCAGGGTTTCAGTGATATGGAGAAAAGTCTCTCACCTACACCAGTAATGGGATCTCCCAGTCGCGACCCACTGAACACGAGTGATTCAGAAGAGGTACTGCAGACTCCCCCATTCCCTCATTGAAGAGCCTGTGTCATTGAAAGTCACAGGGCTGTTGATGATGTGAAAGATGCTGCTTCTTTTCTCACTAGGTCTTCTGACTTGGTTTGACTGGCAGTTTTTGTGTCGTAGGGGTCTTTATATGAAATGCTTGTCTTTTCCCTTCGCTTTAATAGATAAATGTCTAAGGTGCTTATCTAATTCAGGAAAAACGGATGAATCCCTTGGAGACAGATGCCATCTTTGTGAGATTACGATGTGCTTATTAAAGAACCAGTGTGGAGTAAATAGTGGTCAGGTAAAGTGAGAGTATGGTGACTGACAGTGAGGGACTTCAGTGAACCTTCTGTGGACATTGGCACCAGGTATGCTTTGGGGTACCCTAGCCTGCAGTCACGAGGTGCATGGGCCTGCAAGTGTGTCATGGCAAACCAAGAGGTGAATAGCCTGACAGATAGTGCAGTGATTGCTCCATCTCTTGATAAATAACATCATCCACACATGGGATTCAATTCTCTGGAAAAGCTTCAAAGAAGCAAACAAATTCCTGTGGCCCCATCTTCATACGATGGAAGGAAGAAAAGACCATCCTTCTTGTAGAAGGCGGAAGTGCTGACAAGGAGAGACCAACAGCCTTGTTAGAGGAATAAGCTGAGGTATCTACCGTGGTTATTTTTGTCATCTCGTCAGTGAATAAGTGACTGCTTTCAAATTGGGAAGGAAAAAATAGATGATGGGATAAAATTTCCCCCTAACTTCTTTAGACTTGAAAAAATGAACTGGAGAGGAAAGAGCAGTCCAAATCATTTATTTTACTTTCACATCAAACTGACACTAAAAACTGTTTCTCTTATCTATTTTACACTACTCCCAAAAGCTTGTGACTTGAATGGCACCATGTTTTTGCTGATGAATCCATGATTTGAGCAGGACCAAGTAGGGGCGTCTCGTCTCTGCTCCACTTGGCAGAATCTGGAGTGGCGTGAAGGACTAGGGTTTGCGTCACCGGAAGGCTCCATGTTCAGATGGCTGGAAGTTGAGGCTGGCTGTTGGCTAAAAATTTCCATGAGAAAGAGCCTAACCGAACAACCACATGTGACAGCTTGACTTCCTCATAGGATGGTGGCTGGGAATGAAGAATGAAGATCCCAAGGAGAGGACAGGACACATTTGTACTACCTTCTATGACATAGCACAGGTATCATGGTGCATCTTTTCTCCTGGAGTCACCAGCCCTCTCAGATTCAAGGAGAGGGAACAGAAACTGCCTCCTGATGGACAAGTGACAGTATCACATTGTAAGAAGAAAACAGAGTGGAGAATAGATGGTGCAAGCATATTTGGGAAGTGTAATCTGCTCCTCCACTCTGGCTCCAATTTATATCCCTCCCCCACACAAAATGCACTTGTCCCTATCCAAAGACCCCTCACTCTCGTTCCAGGTAGGCATCAGCATCCCGTTAGGCATCAGGATTGTGTCGTCCAGATCAACTCAAGGAGGGAATGAAGCTCCCCAGGCGTATTTCCATGGGTATAGCATCCTGAATTCCACACCTTTGATTTAAAGATTTGGGCATAGAAGGACCAGCTTTTAGCCCCCCACTGACATATAGAGGTGGGACAGGAATGATGGCACTACTGAGGACATGCCCATTAAAAAATCGAGGAAAGTGGAAGGCACATGGTGTCCCCAGCCCATGGGAGTTGCAAAATCCTCCCAGGCACTGGTTGCCATCTCCTTTATTAGGGCTGGTCCTCTGGGCTCTTGGTTCTTCCTTCTGAGCCATATTCTTCCATGAGAAAGAACCTGTATTTGCAGATGAGGAGTTTCTGCCGTGTCCATGGAGGTCACTGTAGCTGTGTCCCTTGCACTCTAATTTGAAATAATGTTTCAATTGTTGAGAGTTTTTATGTATCAATGTCTCATCCATTCTAGCAGATGAAAGTGCATCCACACATGTCTTCACAAAAAATCCTTCTCCGCCATAGGCTCCCCGTCAGGGTACTGTGGGACACCCCTTTATTTTTGGAATTTTTTAAATCTTTTTGATTGTTTAATGAGACAGCATCACCCTAAGTCATTCTGGTGTTTCAAGAAAGCCACACCTGGGGCTTCATCATAAGACTGGTGCTAAATCTATTTCTTAATTTGACTGTAGCATGCTGTCTAAAGAGACTAGGAATGGGAAATATTTTGCTTTTTAACTAAACGATCTGAACTTTTTTTTTTTTAACAATTCCTTCTTTGATCATCTTTCCTAACATTTTATTGTGGATGGTGAGACTAGCCAGCAGTACCAGCAGAGCTGGTACTGCTAATTATATAATGAAAAAATGAAATTTTAATTGAATGAAAATTAATTCAAAGAGAAAACAATATTTCTCTCTTAAAAGTAGACAAGGGTAACATATGACATTAAAAAAGGAATTAGTTAAGGAAAAGACATGTTTTAAAGAGAAACAAATCCCATAAGGGTTAAAAATATATTTATACTGAAGGCAACAATACCATTCAACAGCCAGTCAGCATGATAGGGAGAGGCTGCTGTTTTATGTAGAATACACCTGGACCATCTCACAGCTCTAATAATGTCTTGTGTGAATTATAGTTGAACGACAGATTTATAGTTTGGAACAAGAATAGTGTAATGAGAACTGAGAATGTTTAGCCATGTTTTTAAGAAATATTGAGGAGGGAGATTTAAGGTTGGCGTTAAGGTCCTAAAGTTTGGAAGGAAATCAAGACATGGATCCTTCTGCTCATGTAGCTAACTTTTCTTTCCCAGAATAAGGGACCAAAGGAGGTAAATGAACTTCAGGAAGCAGGGATGCTGGCTAAATAAATTCCCCAGGATTCATCATGAAGATTCAAACTGAAAATATAATAGTAAAATAGTCTCCTGTTTTATAATAACACCATTTCATGTTTTATAAACTTTTCAAGTGTAAAGGAAGAGGTCACCACCTAATAACTGAAACAAAAATCACAAAACTGAATTTATTGCTTATTTAAGTCAGTGAAGTATGTTGGTCAAAGATATTGTATTTGAGCTGATCAGTTTAGGATCCTTGGAGATTAGAGGTTGGTGGACTTTCAGAAGCAGGAGAAATATGGTATAAGCTCTATGTGGTTATGAAGGTGAGAGTGTTGTTGGAAGGTTAGTGTTTAGACTTTCAGAAGTGAAGAGCTGTCTCTAATAGGTTTACCTGAACTAAGTTCGCTGAGATGTTTTGTTAATTCATAGTGGGGCCCACAATCTAACTGCTCCCTGGTTATCTGAAATTATTGAATAGCAAAGTATAAGAATTCTTTCACATGATACACTTTGATATTGTTGTGGTTAGGTCTGCTGTCTCTGAAGGAGCACAGGCCACCTATATTCCAAGGATCAGGGCTTGAGTTCCGGGTCTGGGAAGAACAACCAGTGTGAGCAACTAAATAAAAATAAAATAAAATGCTTCTTCCTCTTTTCTCGTCCTGCCTACCTGCCCACTCACTTTCATTCCTGCATCTCCCTTTCCTTAAAAAAAAAAAGAAAAGAATTATTTCACAGAAACCTGGAAAATTCTAAAGTATATGAAACCTAAACAACATGCTTGTGATGACTATCGTGTAGAAGAGGAAATCAATTAAGAAATTAGAAAATACTTGGGAGACAGATGAGAATGAAGACATGAGCCAGGAAAATGTAAAGGATGCAGCAAAAAAAGTACTAAGAGGGAAGTTTATAGTAACTCAAGCCTAATTCAGGAAACAAGAAAGGTCTCAAGTAAATAATCTAACCCTACACCTAAAGCAATAGAAAAAGAACAACTGAAGTCAAAAGTTCATAGAAGGAAGGAGATTTAAAAAAATACTGAGCAGAAATAAACATCAGAAAGACAATTCAAAAGATCAGAGGTTGGTTCTTTGAAAATATAAGCAAAATCAACAAACCTTTGCCTAGGCTCACTTTAAGAATAAAAGAGAGAAAGCTGGAATGACTAGAATCAGAAATGAAAGAGAAAATAACAACAGATACCTCAGAAATACAAAGCTTTATAAGATACAGCTCTGACTAGATATATGCCTATAAATTAGACAGTCTCAAGGACACGGACAGATTTTTAGCTCATATAGCCTACCAAGACTGAATTAGGAAGAAATAGAAAACCTGAACAGACCTATCACAAGAAAGGAAATTGAAGAAGTCATCAAAATATCCCCCCAAATAAAACCCAGGACCAGATGGTTTTAATGAATTTTACCAGAAAATCTGAGAAGAATTAATACTTACTCTTTTCAAGCTCTTGCAAAAAAATTGAAGAACAAACACTTTTCTATGAAGCCAACATTACACTGATACCAAAGAAAAAAAATTACGAAAATGAAAATTTCAGACCAATGTCTAATGAGGATCATCCATAATGATCAAGTAGGCTTTATTCTAAGGATGCAAGGATGGTCCAATATGTACAAATCTATTAATGTAATAGACCATATCAGTAAAAGGAAGGAAAAAATTATATGATGATATCAATGATGCAGAGAAAGCATTTGGCAAGATTAACCATCCATGTATGATTAAAAACTCCATTAAGTAGGACTAGACACCTGCTGTGGCTTAGTGGTTAAGTCCACAGCCTCCAGCCAGTATAGTACACACATATATCCCAAGGACCCAGGTTTGTGATCCGGGGCAAGGGTGAGCAAACACGATGATGCCGGCCACATACTCTTGGGTTCAGGTCTGGGGACCAGGGAGAACAACCTGTGTGAACAACTAAATAAAAAATGAAATGCTTCTTCCTCCTTTCTCTTTCTGCCTGCCTGCTGGCCTGCCTACTACTGCCTTATTTCCTGCCTGTACCTTTCTTTAAAAAAGAAAAAGAAAAAGAAACACATTTGCAATAGAAACAAAAATAAATAACTTGGAGTAAACTTAATAGAGGAAATGTAACCTTTATAATAAGAACTATAAGACAATGTTAAAAGAAATTGAAGAAGATACAAGGGAAAGATATTCCATGCTTATGTTTGGGAGGAATTAACATTGGTAAAATGGCCATCTTACCTCAAGCAATGAACAGATTTAATGCAGTTCCGTCAAAATCCCATTGTCATTTTTCAAGGAAATAGAACGAAGCTTTAAAATTGTCTGGAATTACAAAAGACCCTGAATAGCCAAAGCTATCATGAGAGAAAAAAGTGGAGGTCTCATACCCCTGGGTTTATTTGTTTATTTATTTATTTTCTATCTTTTTTAATTTATTTTTTATTGTAATAATTATTCTACACATTAAAATAACTTTCTATATATAGGGTTCCCATTTCTTAGATATATATCAACACACCATGCCCTCCACCAAATCACCAAGTGTTCTTCCCCATTGTCCAGTGGGCCCCACCACCACTTGCCCCCACCTGCCCCATTCCCTTTTGGTGACCTCAGTTCTGTTGCTGATGTGTCAGGGCTGGTTATGTTTCATCTGTTCCTTTGTTTTGTCTATTCACATTCTACCTATGAGTGAGGTCATCTATCTCTATCTTTCTTCTTTTGACTTGTTTCACTTAGCATAACCACCTCTAGTTCCATCCATGTTGATGCAAATGACAGGGTTTCATCTCTTCTAAGGGCTGCGTAGTATTCCATTGTGTATATGCACCACATCTTCTCTATCCACTCATCTCATGTGGGGCACTTAGTAATTTCCAGTTCTTAGCTATTATGAATAGGACTGCAGTAAACATGGGGATGCATACATCTCTGCGGATGGGTGCTTTTATATCTTTTGGGTAGATGCCCAGAAGTGGAATGGTGGGATCATATGGAATTTCATCTTCAGTTTTTTGAAGAATCTCCAAACTGTTCTCCATAGACACCCCTGGGTTTTGAGCTATCTTACAAAGTGATGGTGATCAAAATAGTATGTTACTGGAATAAAAACTGATACATAGATCTGTGCAATAGAATATAAACTAGCACATTAATGGTTAATTATGACAAAGGAACCAAAAGCATGTGATAGAGAAAGGAAAGTCTTTTCCATAAATGGTGCTGGGAAACTGGACAGCCACATACCAAAGAGTGAACCTAGATGACTGTCTAACACCACCCACACAGAAAATACCGTGTTTTGCTGTGTTTAATGTGGCCTTTTTTTGGCCCTAATTTCTGAGGGAAATATAAGGATGTGTATTATAACATGGGTAGTACTAATTCCATATTTATATAAATGTTTTAAGTTCTTTTTATTTGTGCTTACGTGTTAGAAGTGTAACTAGAAGTCACTAACGATAGCCATGTGCAAGATAATACCCTGGAATATGATGACTGGTTTTGTTAAACTTACTACAAACTTGCAAAGAAAGCAATTTTGACCAACAATTCAATGAAATGAAGAGTGATGTATTGTTGTCCAAGAGTGACTCTGACAGGATAGGTGATGCCGACTTTACTATCATAGGGTGAACAGCGAGACATTTCTCTTCATACACTTTAGGTGGAGCTAGCAATCTAGTTAATATTTTTTCACAAATAGAGATAAGAAAACTTTAAGCTAACAGTTATTAAATATGCTACAGAGCATGACAACAGAGCTACTGAGAGACACTGGATCTCCTCCCATGGAGAGTGTCAGCAGACTGTGGCTCATCAGGGAGAAGAGCTTCTTGTACTTGTGTGTGTTCTGGTGTCTTGTAATTATTTGTTATGTAGAATTTCTTGTACCATAATATGTTAAAGAATAAATGCTAAGATTGCTTTATAATACAAAAAACAAGTACATTTCTAAATATAAACAAATAAAAATTTGAATTAAAATATTAAAAAAAAATTGCCCTGAAAGTTTGGACTAAAAACATGGATATGCAATATAAATGGGAGCACATTATACATAGCAAAATACAGTAATTCAAATTGGATTAGAGACTTGGTTGTAAGACCAGAAACCATAAACTATGTAAAAGAAAACATAGGCAATTTGTTCCATGACATCAGCCTTAGGGAGGTCTTTGGGGACTTGACTCCAGCGGCAGAGGAACAAAACTAAAATAAACATTTAGGACTACATCAAATGAGAACAATTATTTACAACAAAAGAAACTTATCAAAACGAAAAGATATCCTACTTGCACATCACGCATTGAACAAGGTTTTAATACCATAATAAATAAAGGACTCATAAAACTCTATAATAGAAAAGCAAACAATCTAATAAAAAATGGACAGAAGATCTGAATAGACATTTCTCCAAAGAAAATGGCCAACAGGCACATAAAAAGATGTTTCTCATCACTTGTTATTATAGGAAATTGAAAAATCAAAACAACGTATCACCCCACACCTGTGAAAATGGCTAGAAGCAAGTATTGGCGAGGGTGCGGAGAAAATAGAAACCTTTTACACTATTGGTGGGAGTGTAAATTGGTGTGATTATGGAAAGCTGTATGGAGATTCTTCAAAAATTTGAGAATAGAATATATACACACCCCATGTTTATTGCAGCATGATTTATAATAGTTAAGAGCTGTAAATAATCTAAGTGCCCATTGACAGATTAATAAATAAATAAAGGAGACATGGTGTATATAAACAATGGAATACTATACAGCCCTAAAAGAGGAAATCCTGCTATTTGTGGCAACATGGATGGAAGTTAAAGGGACTATTATGCTAAGTGAAGTCAGTGGAAGGAGAAAGTCAAATACCCAAGGACATAGGGTGGTGGGAGCAGGGAGGGAAGGAGAAAGGAAACAGGTGGTGGTAAAGGACTCTGGACCTCTGCTGGTGGGTGTGCTATGTACCATAGACCGAGAAGCAAGTTCCCTATTTAAAATGAGTATGGCTTTGTAAACAAAAGAAATAATAATTATATTAAAAAAAATTAGTTGTGGAATTGATATGTCATATAAAATGAGAGTAAGCATGTTTATCTAAGCTTAACATTATTTTGTAAATCAAAGTTACCCCAATAAAAAGAATTATTTCACAGAGTCCATCTTTATAATATGCAAGGCATTTTTTTTGGAAATGAATTATGCATTTTATTGTAATTTCGTGACAATGAAGCCAGGTGTTTTCAATGGTAGCCACAAAGTACAGTATCATAAGTTTTAATTGTAATAAGTTCATCAAATCTATTCATTGAAGTTAGCCAGCTTGTTCACATAAAGACTGATAATGAGCTGGCCAGACCACTGTTTGTTATTAGACACATGGTAGAAATGAAAGGGAAAACAGTACTTTTTTTTGACAAGGTACTTTGCCCAAGTCTCAAGTCAGTACAACTGTAGAGTAGGTACTGCTATTCTAATTTTACAGAGGAGATAAATGATGCCCAGTTAGCTGACTTGTCACTCAGGCAAGTGTGTCAGGGCTGCCTGTTGTTAGGATTTTCTTTGAACTTTATCATATTTATTATGTCTTATTCCCAGTATTTAGCATCTTATTCAGAACTAACTAGAAAAATAAACTTTTTCCAGATGTTTTCTTTGATGAACGCTTGCAGATGTTTCTATCCTGAGACCATTTTATAAATATAAGGACAGAGTTCAAAACAGAGATGTATAAAATTTTATCAATAAGCCATTTGTCTTGTTTATTGTTTGACTCTATGGCTTGCATTTTGTTTCTTTCATGGACTGATTTTTACCTTTTATTGATTATATTACAGTTTCACAGCAGTATCTTACAAGTTTCAATCCCTTCATTATCACCAGCATCTAAAGGCTTGGAATCCTCAGAAAAAGCAAAATTGCTTCCAAAACTAGAGACTTCGTTCGAAGAGAAGTATGTCGCTTATGCCCTAGCATCGCAGTATCAGTGTTCAAAAATATAGATCAACCCCCAACAAGGGTGTTTACCCCCAAAATCAAGAAGCAGCGAAGCATTTTTGACCAATTCTGTGTATTTGCGTAAGAAGTGTGAAGCCAGGAGTAATAGGAGATGAGGAGGACAGTGTGGCAATCAAGTTAGAGGGGGCTTGTAAAGAACTTAGACTTTATATCCAAGGTTAGATCAGAGCTGCTTTGCGGGCAGGACGGCAACATTCTTGTGCCCAGGGTTGTGTGGAAGATGGCAACAAAGGCAAAGAGAATTTGGAGGGACATATTCTGAACTGAATTGTCTCATCCTGCAAATAATGAAGTACAATAGAGGTGGGAGGGAGGGAGGGAGGGGGAGAGAGAGGAGAGAGGAGAGAGGAGCTTCCCTTGTACAATGTTTTGACAGTTCTTTTCACTTAGTATATGTTCTTTTATTCATGAATATCATAAATACCTTTTTTTTTTTTTTTTTTTTTTTTTTAACATTTTAGTGATGGAAAAACAGTCCTTGGCGCTGCTGTTGAAACCCAGCTGTGTGACAGTCTTTCGTAAGTTACATTTTATTGACTGTGAAAGTGTGACAGGTACTTGGGAGAAAGGAAGTTCCTATTACAGTAATAGTAAGCTTCTGTAGCTCTAGACTTTCCTCGTCAGTTTTCATTAGAGGTTCAGAGGCTTTTAATTTCATTCTGGTACTAGCGTATATTTTGAATCTAGCTGAAAAGAATGATATGATTGCTGGAACTGCTGAAATGGTTTTATTAACTTTTAATTAACTTTCAATTCAATAAATTTATCTAATGTCTCTATTGATCCAAGTTAGAGTCTGGATTGAATTAGGAAAACCTACTTTTAGAGCAGTACTCAAAGATAAGATCTTTTTTCTTCATTATCTCTCTTTTTTTTCTAGTAGTCAAGATTTTTAACAACTTTTTTTTTTACACATACATACATGAGAAACGCCTTTTACAAGTTTGTACATTTGCATTCTATTCCTTAGAGCAAAGATATTACGTTTTTCTCTCTCCTTTCGAACTAATCACATATTCCTGCCTTCAGTCTGTGAATGCTAGTTATGAGAAAAAGAAGTGTCTGGATACCAATCAGTGATTTGAGGTAGCCTTAGGGATTCTCCTTCTATGCTCTGATCAGACTTTTAAAATGAAGTGTATTGTGAGATTCAGAAAATTGATTCTTTAGTGACTTGAAAACTAAAACTTTTCACCCTTTAGTTAGAAGAAATATATGTGAATAGTACCTGAGTATTTTAAAAGTTCTTGATGTAAATGTATACTTGCAAAGAATCCGCCACTAATCCACGAAAACCGCGGGTCATCCAACATTGACATCAGGGGTTGTCCTGAGTCCTTTTCCAGCAATTTTAACATGTGTAGGACATTGAGAGTTATGAGAGTTATTGGCAGACTAGTTAACCACCCCGGTTTTTACAGTAACGAAAGGTTATAATTTAGTTAAAAGCCCAAAGTAACTGTCTGAATCCAGATTGTCTTTTATTACCAGGGTTGAACCCCCACATAATTTTCGTTGCTTTTCAAGATCTTCTGTTTAGAAATAGTGGCCCTGGAGTCACTTATTATAATCCTAATTCTTATAATTCTTATTTTTAGAATGTCAAGTCTACAGAAGTCTAGCAGCCTGAGCAATTTGAAGAAAGAGTCATCAGATGGGGTTGGTTCTGTGTTTTTCACTCTCTGTTACCCTGAGGAAAAAAAAATATTTAGGGATTTTCATCTTTTCTCATTTTGCAAATACAACTCTTGAGAACAGCCTGTGGTTTCTCTAAAGGAAAATTACTAGATACCAAGGCTAACTGGAAATATTAAGAACTATGAATATGAAGGGTTAAAAGTAGGATATAAAACCAAAAATAGTGACTTAATAAAAGATTGTCCGGGATAAATGAAATGGAGAAAATAGCTTGAAGAAGAAATGTAAATTTATTTAATGTGCGGAATTGTATATGACAGATTCCGAATAGGATTCCTATAACAACCTGAAATATTCTTATTGTTTTGAACAGGAAAAGGAGTCTATTCAGAAGCCTTCAGAGGTAATTTTTATGTCCAAATCACAATGCAAAAATGTGTAAGACTTAATACATAGGATTGTTAAAATGTTTCCACTAAACCACAACTTTCAGAAACTCCAAGACAGGCTAAGTGAGCAGAACCAGACGCAGCAGATCACATATTGTGAGATTCCGTTTGTATGAAATGTCCAGAATGGGTGAGTCTGTAGAGACACAGCACAGACGGGAGTTGCCAAGCCAGGGGAGAGCAATGGGGTGTGCCGGAGCGGGCGCTCAGCTGTAGTTTGATGGATGCAGTGAATAGAGGTGGTGGTTATGCAGCATTGTTCACCGTAGAGCACCTACTTTTATGTTGCCTGAATTTCACCTCAAGAAGTTACGGGGAAAACAAAATGCCAAACTCTGTCATGCTAGTTGATGTTCTTAAAGGCCATCATAACTGAGCTTCCTTAGTCTTTACAAAAAGCCCATCTGAGATGACCACTGCGCTTCTATAGCAAACGTTTCGGTGCTTTTATTTTATTTTATTTTTTTAAAGGAAAGATACAGGCAGAAATGAAGTCAAGTAGGCAGACAGGAGGAGAGAGGAGAAAGAAGCACTCCGTTTATCTTTATTTAGTGGTACATCTTTGTTGTTCTTCCTGGCCTGGAATGTGAATCCGCATCCTTGGCATGTATGTGGCGTGCGCTCGACCAGAGGCAGTTGGGTAAACCATGACTCTACCAGAGCGCACCATTTTTTGCTGTTTTTAGAGATGTCACCAACAAAGCCTCTAGCTCTGCTTTCCTCTGATGTTCATCATTGACCTTATAAATAATGCCCGTCAGACAGGCTGCTTCCAGATGCAGTCCGTTTCCTGTTAGTTCCTGGCACATTGAGTCACAGTGTAGGAATAACGAAGTGCAGACAGTGTTTACCTATAGCTAAGGTCTCCTTTGCTCTATTTGTCTTGCTAACTCAATAAATGGTGAGATGATTTTGACCTCAATGTTGAGACATAGCTAATGAACCACTAAGCTGTGGCTTCTCGAAACGATTCATTACTATGAGCAGCAGACAGATTGTGAAATAACCACCTGAAAGCCTCTATCTACTTGCCCTTCTCTCCATCTCTGCAAAAAAAAAAAGAAAAAAGGAGAAGAAAGAAACAGAGAGCAAGAGATATTTGAGAAATGAGAACATGCCAACAAAAGCATCTTTGGATAAGAAAGACCAAACCAGGATAGTAGGTCATGTTACTATAATTGCCAATTCAGATAACTAGAAAATGCATAGATAGTAAGTAGTATTTAAAAGCATAGTTTAATCACACACACAAGGTCTTGATAAAGACCTGGGAATATTGTTGATTAATTGGAGGTGGCTTCTGAAGCAACCAAGAAAAGCTTTTATAGCTAGTTTAGTTATAAAATTAAGTGTCTCTCTAAATGTAGCACAGCCTTTGAACATTGATGATCCATATTTGGGAACTTGAAGACAAGATATGAATATATCCCAGAATCCCACTTCACAAAAAGTAATTTAAGCAGCTGCTGATTGTGCTTTCATTTTATGATTAATTCTTTGAAAAGAATATTTAAAATTACTGGAGTGGAATCTCTTCTTATTGCTGATAAAGAAACTTTGGGCTAATGCCTGCTTTGCGGAATACTCATGTTGGGTCTCTATTGATTCAGTTTTTATAAAGGCTGTGAACTATATTGCAGCCAAGTCTTTTTGATAATTGTTAGAAAAGTAAGAGATCTGTTCCCTGACTAGTTACATAATATCTTATCTTCTGGCCTTTTGAGGAATGGGACATGAAAAGTAAAATAAAATTTAGGAATTTCTTTATCTGTGCTAAATATGTAAAGACCTAAATACTTGGGATTATAGATGAACATTTTTTTTGTTTGTTTTTGAGGCTATGATTGTTTCTGAAGTAAATTTCAGAATTGACTCAACTTTGAGTACAGCATTTGATGTTATTTGTAATCAGTGTGTAAGTTCAGTTATCTTTTTAACAAAAATCACTTCTTAGCACATTTAGTCTTGAAACGGTCATGTGCTAATAATTGTGCAAATGAACATGGCATTGCTTTTATCATCATTTATCTCTTAGGAGAAACCTCTAGTAGAAAGCGGCCCATTTGAGGACCTCCCTCCCAAACTTCCAGGACATGAGGCCTCCGCAGATGACAACCCCTTTGGCACTCGAAAAGCCAGATCCTCCTTTGGCCGTGGCTTTTTTAAAATAAAAAGCAACAAGAGGACTGCAAGTGCACCCAACCTGGGTACGTGTGGCCAAATTGCCTCTGCCTTTGTAATTCTTTGAGTACGAAGGAAAGAGGGCCCTGTTCCCTTCCCTGATTCATCCATTAGACACTTCTTTCTCAAAAGTGAAGGGGAATGATTTGGGGAGGGGGACCACAAATGCTCTTATGGATTTAATTCAGTGTAGACTGTCACCCTGGGCTCTCTGTCCTGGGGGTGTAAACAGCTGTGATTCCTTCCCTCCTCTGTTTTAGAAGTGGACGAACAGTCCACACCACACCGTTAATGGAGCCTGCGTGCAGGCCCCTCCCACTGTGTGCGCTGTGAGCAGTGTTTGATCTGTGTTTCATTTTGTCACCCCCTGTGTTCTCTCCATTGGGCTGCGTGTGATTGTGTGCATTGTGGGAATATCTGAAGACCGTAAACGAAGTGCCAGTGCACCCACCTTAGGTACCGTACCCCTGCATGCCAGCCTGGGCCAGCGCCTGCTCCCAGCCCAGCTCATGCCTGCTCTTGGCCTCCATGAGCTCTGGAACGTGAGCGGGCGGCGCTCGGAAGAGGCAGTTCTCTATCTGAGAGGGCTCCTTCCAGCTTCTGCTGAGCAGGACTCTGTAGAGCGCAGAGCCTTTGCTTTCAAGCCTTCCTGCTGTTTTAACAATGCGAATGACACCTTGCAAGTAGCTCTAGTGGGGTGAGGAGCATATGCACCCGCACCCACACCCTGAGTCAGGACAGGACTGCCCTGGCCTCATCAATGTCAACTCTGCCACCTTCCAGCGCATAGCACCTCACACTAACTCCCATGCTCTTGCCACGCCTTCTTCACATTTCTATTCCTCAGCCTCCAAAAAGAAATGTTTTTAGCCAAACAGAGAGAGCTAGGGAAGACATTGAAAATGATCATTTCAGCTTACTTCTTGTAGGAAAACATTCTTCTAATATTTGATTACTCTGAAGGTGGAGGTAATATTTAGTGGTGACAGAAAGAACTTTATGTTATTTGAGTGTATCTTTTTTTTTTTTTAAGTCCTGGTTCTTGAACCTGGGTCCATGGCTTTCATAGCCTGCACCTTAGTCACTTGAGGTACAGATTAGTGGCCACTTTATGTTATTTGAGGAGTCATCCTCAAAGTGATTTTAGGTGAGAGGAAACTCAGTTTTCCTCTTGAAAGGACAAGGCACAGTAGGGAAAAAATATCCTCAAAAATACAGATAGGCATTTTTAAAGTGATGATGGGCTAGGCAACATTGTCGGGAGCACTTTTACCCATCACGACTGTCAGCGAATGGAAAGATTCCTTGGTTTTCCTGTTAGTTTTCATTGCCTTGTATTGACACCCCCCATAGCTATTCACATGCACCAGCTACGGTGACTTCTCTCTCTGTAGCCTAAATGCTTAGTGTGAACACAATGAATAAAATGAACTGATTTATTAAAACAACTATTTCCAAATGTTTTTGCATCTTTCTTGGAAGAAATGTACTGTCAGTGCTCAGAGGCAAACGCTGCTTATTATAACCTCTAATCACAGCTCTGCTTCATAGAAAAGTCCACTTCTGCAACTCTTATATCTTGCTGGAAGACTTTCTGTGACTTTTGTACAACTTTTGCTTTCCTCTATAGAAGTGTAAGATCTTTCATTGAAGAAAAACTAGCCCTTTTGTTTGTTAGTATGGGATCATCATTAAGGAACAGCTAAATGAAACAGTAGTTAATGCTTCGTACTCTAGGAGTGGTAAATTGGGTGTGGTTCTTGTAAGGCAAAATTAGTTGGCATTGATTTTATATCAAAATAAAAATTATGCATACTCATTTCATTCTTCTCAGTGCCTGGGACATAGCAAGTTATAAACAAGAGTAAATTTCTTGACTAAAGAATTATTAGAACTTGGTAACTGATGTAAAGTCCAAAGGAGAGGAAAGAATGAAAAGGAAATTATTAAAAGAGTTTAGAATATAAATTAATATGATAAAATACTAAATGAGAAAAGTTAAGAGAAGACTCTCAGGCAAACTGGATATAGTTCTTGAATACAAGCCATCTTTGGCTCACCAAATTGGGGAAATACACAAAAATTCAAATGCTAGGCTGGGGAGGGGGATTAGGTCCAGAGATTATGATACCAACTGCTAATGAAAAAGGTTATCATTTAGGGCTGATCATGGAGTCAACAAACCTATCAGAAGACCTTGCAGAAGGACTTAGAATATTAGAATGGATTGGAGGAGCCAAGACGGAGCTACCAGATGACAGGTCTAGGAGAGAGCATCATGACAAGAAGCTAAAGGACATGATGATTTTGTAGAATGTAGGTGGTCACTAGCAGTACCAAGTGATACACAAAGATTGAGAATAATTTCATTATGAATTCAAATCAAAGAGGTGATAGCAATCCTATCACACCTTTGAATCTCAAAGGGGCTGTAGTTTGTAAGTTAAATTCACTTTATGTGCAATAGAGTAGATTGTCCATTTGTGTTCCATGTTTAATGTTCTCAGGGTGCTCTTTATAAAATCATTGACAAATAGAAAAGAAATTCTTAGAGGTTGTTAAAACCAAGAAGGTTAACATCTAGTTATGTTCATCTCATATTTTTAAATTCACCAAGTTTGTGTTGTTTCTGGAATAGCTGAAACAGAAAAGGAGATTACCAAACACCTAGATCTGGCTGGAGTAGCCTCTCAGTCAAAAGAGTCCCCGGGCAGCAGTCCCTTCCAGATAACCCCACCATCTCCAGATTCCAAAAAGAAATCCAGAGGCATCATGAAGCTCTTTGGAAGGTAAGTAGAAGAATGAACAGATGGAGAGTGCTTTGTCTGTATGCTGCTCAAATGTAAGAGTAAATGAAACATCGACTGAAAATGAATATGAACGTTTATGGCTTTTGTCTTCCTCTTAGAGAAGGAAGATTGTGATTTGGGAATCATCAGTTCATTGGGTCTCAGTTAGTTTGAATTCTAGTATCTTTGTTAATGACACACATAGAGGAGTAGCTCAAATAAATACACAGTTAAAGATGTTTTGATTTAAGTGCAAGGCCTCCTCAGGCCTAATCTAAAGCAATGTGTGTTGTGTCTTCTGCTCAGACTCAGGAGGAGCCAGTCAACTACATTCAACCCAGAGGACATGTCTGATCCTGAGTTCAAAAGAGGAGGGACAAGGGCAACTGCAGGGCCCCGACTGGGTTGGTCTCGAGATTTGGGGCAATCTAACAGGTAAGAACAGAGTATGGATGGACGCTTGTATCTCTACCCGAACATCAGAGCCTCATGGGCACCTTCAATGTTACCGTTGTCTCTAGGTTGAAAAATCAAATCATTATTGCCCTGCATAGCAAAAGGGTCCATTTTTTAAATTTAATTTTTTAGGCCAAGAAAAGATCATAATTTATCACATTAAATACATAATTCAAAATAAATTCAGGAGTGTACAATATATTGGATATTTCCAAAGCAAACTTTAAAATGAATAAAAATTCATAATGTAAGCTTGTGTCAAATTCCCTAATTTAGAAAAGTTAAAAATTGGATTTATCAAGAAGAATAAGGTAATTAAAAAGAAAAACTCAATGTGATGAAAGTAAAATGTAAAAATTTTGAATAATGTTATTTTTCCAAACAAAACAGCATCAATAACAACAAAACGAAACAGGATAAAATATTAAGCACACTGGATTTGGGCATAAAAGATAAACTTGGACCTTGATTCTAACACTTGTGTATTATATAACCATAGGCAGATTTCTTAGCATTTTTTTTCTCATCTATAAAATGGGCATAATAAAATCTACATTTATCTTAAATAAGTTAATACATGCCAAGTTCTTGAATAATAGAACAGAAAAATCGCAAGGAAACAAATTGAAGAGGTAATCAAAAGTCTCTCTAAAGTCCAGGACCACGTGACTTTTCCAGTGAATTTCACCAAACCTTCAGAGAAGAATCAATACCTATTTTTCTCAAACTCTCCCAAAATACTGAAGAACATGAAAGACTCCCAAACTCTTTCTGTGAGGCCAACATCACACTGATACCAAAAACCAAGAGAGACGTCACCAAGAAAGAAAATTACAGACCAATATCTCCAATGAGCATAGATGAATTGGTCTAATATATCTGTTTTTAAGTGATTTCTTTACATTTTATATAGCATATTTTAGTATTTTTTGTAAAACTGGTTTTGTGGTGATAAATTCCTTTAACTTCTGTTTATCCGAAAACCTTTTTATCATTCCTTCAGTTCCGAATGATAATCTTTCAGGGTATTGTATCCTAGGTTGAAAATCCTTTTCTTACAGCCTTTTGAATATCTTGCCATTCCTTCCTGGCCTGTAGAGTTTCAGTTGAGAAATCTGCTGACAATCTTATGGGAACTCCTTTGTATGTGACTCATTTTTTTTTTCTGGATGTTATTAAGATTCTTTATCTTGTATTTTTGACATTTTGATGACAGTATATCTAGGTGTAGGTCTGTTTTGGGTTTCTTTTGTTAGGAACTGTTTGAACTTTCTGCGTCTGGAGTCTTCATTCTTCAGGTTGGGAAAATTTTAAGCTATTATCTCTTGAAATACAGTTTCTGCCCCTATAATATGATGTTGTTTCTTTTGATATTATTCCATAGGTCTCGAATGCTGTCCTCATTTCTTTCCATTCTTTTATCTCTTTGGTGGTTTGCTTGAGTGCATTCCTCTGTCCTATTTTCTAGCTCACTGATTCTAGTAGAGGCTTCATCCATCCTATTCTTGAGTTCCTCTATTGAATTCTTTAAGTCAGCTATTATGTTCTTTATTTCTTTGACATCTGTTTTGAGCTGCTTCATTTCTTCTCTCTCCTTTTTGTTGTTCTCATTTTATTCCTCTGTTGTGTTCTTGATTTCCATGTGTATGCTTATCAGTGTTGCTCTAAATTCTTCCTCTGATAGTTTGCAGACATCCGTTGTGTTCAGAGTTTACCCTGGGTTTTTGATTGGAGCTATTATTTCATGTATATTTCTCTGGCATTCTGTGTATGTTTCTGTGGATTAGTTTTCCCTGCAGTGATGGCCTTGTGTAGGGTATTGACTTGTACCAAGTAAGCCTGGTCTTGTTCTGGACCCTGGGATTTTTTTAGTTTTGCGGCATCACACTGATTGGATTTGTTGAAGTTGTTATGTGGGCCCTCTGTTGCTGCCCAAAGGTTCAGTCTATGGGGTTCGAGTTTGTGTGGGAGATGCAGAGTCTTCCCCCAGTGTCCCAGCTCCCAGCCACAGTGACCACCTTGCCGTTGGCCCACAATCAGCATTCAGGCGGCAGTTTTACCTCCACCCACAAGGTGGCACTAGTGGAAGCATTGACACCTTCTTCTTTTGGAAGACTCCCTTCTTTTAAGCCTGAGAGTGGGATTTCCATCCTGCCAGGTGGCCATGGGGTAGGGTTGGAGTGGGGGTGGACAATTCCCTTATCTGCCTTACAGTTATGACAACACTCACTGAAATTTACTGCCAGATCTCTCATTCAGACCACCAGGGCACTGGTCCTCCTTCCTCCCTGTGCCTAGACCCTCTCCGCTGCTCCATGTCCCAGTCCTCCTGGGTGGGCTCTCTGCTACTTTCACAATTCCTGGGAGTTCTGGTTCTTCCTGAAGTTCCACTCCGTTTGCCGCCCCTGAATCTCAGATCTGAATTTGTTATGTAGCTCTGAACCCAGATGTTTTCACCTATCCTTTGTTGTCACAGTTGGTGCTGTGTCTCTACGGCCTCTGTGTCTGCTTTTCCTTAGAGTTTGTTTCTGGAAAATGAGTGAATTCCTAGTTGCTCTTTTGGGAGTCTCGCTCCTACCAGGTTGCCATCTTGACTGGAAGTTGGGTCCATTATTTTTTGACAGTCAATTTGATAGTGGTTGATGAGGGCTGTGTGAGCTAAATTGTCAGCAACACTTGTACTGCAATACCTCTTGGCCTTAAACTTATACAGAAAATGATTCACGTAAGTACTCTAAAACCAAGCCCTAGAAAGATGGGATGGTGTCGTTACAAGAGTCGGCTATAAAGTCAGACTTCTGGGAATTGATTTCTGGCCTTCCTGCTGCCTATAAGCTGGGTACTTTGAACAACAACTCTGTGCTCTATGCCTCTAGGCAATAATTTGTATCTACCCAAATGGTGAAGATTAACTGAGCTAATATGTGTTAAATATCTGACAAGTAATAGCTATTCAGAAAACATTAAAAGCACATAAAGGCATACATTTATTAGGACTATGTACAGTTTTACCTTTTAAGACTCTTAGCAACTGTTCCTGGCCCTTATTTACAGTTTAAGACTGGTTTCATATACTGTACTGGTCTATAATAAAAGGGTGGGGTTGGCAAACATATAGTACAAATCATTGATTTGAAATTAAAAGTGAAAATGAGCTATGAATCTTTTAAATATGGTCCCTCACCCCGCTCCCCCCGCCCAAGTAGAGGAAGCGCTCTCTGGCCTTCAAATACCCAGCAGTTTAATTTGCCTTATGTTATCTTTGTACATAGAGGATCTCTGTGCACTGAGATGATTTGTTTATCTCCAATTTTTTTTTTTTTTCAAACAGGAACACCATTTGTATATCAAAGTAAAAGAAAACAAATATTTGCTCTGATTATACTTACCCACACTCAGTGATAGCATTTTCCCCTCTCATTGATTAGTTTCTAGAAAGAAATCATAATTCTGCTAATGTTAATTCAAGTTAGACTTGAGTTTCTTTTGGTCTGACATAGTATTTTCTTTTTGGAAATTCGATATTTAAACAACACTAGAATGATGACCTTTTGGTTCAATTTTATCACCTTCTATAGAACATTTCCTTGTTAAATCACATTGAATCTTCTGTGGTTTCATTTGAAATGAAAACTGTGGTCTTACAAGGTAATGTTTAACTTCAGTACCACCTCCTCTTCCAAATATGTATTAAAAATTAAGCTTTTCTTAATCAAATACCTGTCACTTCCCATGTCTATTGAGTATAAAATTATTCAACCCTGATGATAAGCCACAGGGTTAACTCTGAATTGTTTTCATGCAGTTATTTGTTTTCCTACAGTGACTTGGATATGCCATTTGCCAAATGGACCAAGGAGCAGGTTTGCAATTGGCTTGTGGAACAGGGCTTGGGGTCCTACCTGAATTCTGGCAAACACTGGATTGCATCTGGGCAAACACTTCTGCAGGCTTCTCAACAAGACCTAGAGAAGGTGACTGCTTCACTATTTTGTTTACAAAATGCATACTAAGGTGAGAAAGATAATATGAATGTAGGATTGTTTTATATTCTTGAAAAGGGAGTTGGTAAAGCCAGCAAGTAGTTTTGAACAAGCTTGAGTTTCCTGCTTCACACTTATTTTTGTCTCATGAACTTCCAAAGGACAGACCTGATCTTAATGATTCCTTAGGAAAGACTTAACTGTGGGCATTTTAATGAAAAGTAATTGTATAGCCATAGTAATAAACCATCTGGCACACCCTGGTGGAGCAGTGATTAGGACAATTGCCTCCAGAGGATGCAGGCCGCATACCGCTGGGTTGGAGTCCGGAGTCCGGAGGGAAGCAACCTGTGTGAATAACTAAATGAAAATAAAAATAAAATGCTTCTTCCTCCTCTCCTTACCTGCCTGCCTACTTACCTCCTGCCTGCACCTTTCCTTTAAATAATAATAATAAATCTTAAGCTCATAATTCTGAAAATGACTTTATTATCAGATCATCTTTTCAGTTTAATACATGCAATTCAACTTCACTTTGTAGAAAGAAAAAAAGACTCAGACATTTTATGTTCAGTTTCTTAATGTGTAATAAGAGCATAATTTCTGCTATGTGTGCTATATAGTTAGTATCTTTTTTTTTTTTTTCAAGGAAAAGTTCAGGCAGGAGTGAAGACAAGTAGAGGCAGGCAGGAAGAGATAGGAGGAAGAATCACTTTATGTATTTTTATTTTGTTGTTCATCTTGATTGTTTGTGTTGACCCCAGGACAGGAACCCAGGACCTGGGCCATCCGAGCCCAACTGCTGTTCCACCAGAGTGCACTTACCGTTCTGCTCTGGAAAAGGAAGGTGCCTACTAGGAGAGTGTAATGCACTACACTAAACTAATTATGGTGATCTTCGCTTTCTAGGGCCCTTAACTATCAAGACTAGTATTCTGACTTAATGTAGTTATTGGATCTTTAGTGCTCGATTCCGTTTGGAGGAATCTGCAACCTTTGTCAATCTGCCAGCCCCTGTTGACATTTATGAAGTTAGTGTTTCTGTTCATCATTCAGGAACTTGGAATCAAGCATTCACTTCATCGTAAGAAGCTCCAGCTGGCACTGCAAGCCCTGGGATCTGAAGAGGAAACCAATCATGGAAAGCTGGATTTCAACTGGGTCACCAGTAAGAGGTTTTAAATTTACGAGGGAAGAAAGGGAGGGAGTGTGGGGGGAATTTATATGCATGCACACATACACGTATACAGGTGCTTTTTCTTTTTAATCACAGGAGCATGTGTCTGTTGCTGACTAAGCACACTGATTTCTCTCCTTTAGGATGGTTGGATGACATTGGTCTCCCCCAGTACAAGACCCAGTTTGATGAAGGACGGGTAGATGGTCGAATGCTCCATTACATGACTGTTGTAAGTGATTCACTTCTGGGATTTGGAGGAATAAAATTTTTTTTTTCTCTGAAAAATATGGAAATGGAGTAAATGAAATGTTTTCATAATGATTCCACTAGAGTTTGTTCCTTTAGGGGAAAGGATATTTCCCGATTAAGTTGAAGTTGTAGGATTTGTAATTGCAACAGCCTTGTAAAATTTGAAACCCTGATTTGAACTACGTGACTTAATTTGAACTACACTGTCCAGAGTGGGTTTCCTGCATATTCGACATGATAAACATTGAGGCGTATACTTCGAATGAATGAATGGCTATGTGAATTGTATCTCGTTAAGATATTTTAAACTAGAGAGACTGTGGCATTTTAAAACCCTAGCAGCAGTAGGAGGTAGACTTTCACTTTGGTTCCTTCATCATTGTTCTGTTTTTCTAGCCTTCCAGTCAATGGATAGGACTTTCTCCTACTTTACTACCAGGAGGAGAGATGGATTCCAGGAGAACCTGTTCTGGATCCCATGATTAATGTTCTACTCAAGACACTTCTTTAGGCACATCCTGATGAAGTAGCAGTTATAGCTGCCGCCTCCCAAAGACCTCAGTCCACATACATCCCAAGGACTTGGGTTCATGTCCTGGGACCAGGGGAACAAGCAAGATGAGCAGCTAAATACAAATAAATAATAAATAAAATGCTTCTTCCTCCTCTCCCTTCCTTCCTGCCTGCTCATCTTCATTCCTGCCTGTATCTTTTGTTAAAAACTAAACAAAACAAAAAACCAAAAACATACTTTAAATGACTTTTTGTGAATTAGGCTGTGGCTTCAACTGTCACAAGTATCTTTAAATAGTTAGATTTCAAACAATAACTTAAGTAGAAATTTTTTAATATCAGAAGAACATGGAGATGAGCTCCTGGGGTTGTTTTCTTCTCTGTCATTGAAGCACCTGGGCAGCTGGTGGGCTCTCGCCTGAAGCTGTGGTCCTACTCGCGGCGCCATGCATTGCACACCTGCTCTTTCAAGCTATTTGCTCAGATGAATGCTCAAGTCTCAGCAGCCCTTGAGCTAGAACTATCACTGTCCCCTGTTACCAGATGAGAATCAAGGAATGGAGAAATTGTATAACTTAGCCAAGTTTTCAAGTCAGAGAAGGATCAGCAAGCTCAGGACCTCCTATTTATCCTTCCAGTCACCTGCTCTTACTAATCGGTGCTCTGTCTGGAGCAAAAACAGCAAAGATTTGCCTGCCTGTCGAGGTTTAAGTGTATCCCCGTGGGAATGCGAACAGATCAGGCTTAAAAGCACAAGAAAGCATATGTATACCTTTCATGGCTATAAAAAGAATAAATTACCTTAGAAAATTTGACCTCAGAAACCCTGTCACAAAGAGTTGGTTTTAATGTGGCGTCTTGGATTGGATTCTAGAATAGAAAAAAGGACCTTTGTGGAAAAACTGGTGAAATCCTGTCTGTTGTTTAGTTAAATGTTACTGTCTATATGAATTTCTTAGTTTTAATGAATCTCATTGTTATAGAAGATATTAATATTAAAGAAGCTAGGTGAAAGGTATATTGGACTCTGTACTGTTGTTAGCCACCCTTCTGTACAACTAAATTTATTTAAAAATAAAATATTTTTTAAATCACAAAATAATCACAAAACAGTCTGCTTTGATTGGAAAAAAAACCCTCTACTTTTAAAATCCCTCAAGCTATGTTTTTAAAAATATGTAACATTTTATTTATATTGTAAACATTATGTATTTAGATATTTTTTAATAGAATAGACTTTAGTTGAAAGCAGCCAACATGGAAATATTCTGGGTGTGTGTCTTAGTCTTAGATTAAAATATATTAAATGTTGGCATGCCCTGGTTTAGCAGTTAAGTCCATTGCCTTCTGTGGGTGCAAACCACATGCATCCCAAGGACCCAGGCTTGTGTCCTGGGGCTGGATGAGGCAACCAAGATGAACAACAAAGTGAAATAAAATAAAATTTAATTAAATTAAAAAATAAAATAGAGGAAATAGAAAAGGGGAAAGGAAAAAATTCTTGCTCTCCCTACCTACCTACCTACTTGCCTTCATTGCGGCCTGTAACTTTCCTTAAAAACAAAATGTTAAGTGCCTTTTCTAACTTCTCCTAAGACACTGTTTTGAAGAAATTAGTCCATAGACATGTCAGGGCATAATTTTGGCTTATTTAAAATGATTGTCTAATATTTTTATTTTAAAAATATTTATATAATAACACTCCTACACACACACACACACACACACACACACACACACACACACACACCCTCACCCTCGAGAAAACATTATCAGTAAGGTGTGTCTAAAATGGATATTTTCCTTGTTTATCTTCTGGGTGTGTTTGGAGGTAGATTGGTGCTTATTGTGACCCTACCCCCAAAGTAACTTCTGCTAAAATTGTTTGTTTTGGTGTGTTTGCTTTGTTCAAAGTGTTCCTAGTAGTCACAAGCAGGTGAAAGTTGTTCCTTCAAGGAACTGATGGGTGATATATGTTGCTACCTGTAATTTCATTTCTCTTCTTTACTTCTTTCCAAGACCTTTTGCATTGATTGACATAGTTTTCCCATAATTATCCTAAATGTCTGCTAGATAGAGCTGAAAAGTCTAGAAAAGTCTAGAACCAGGCTTTTTTTTGTTGTCTTTTTAATTTAGTATTCATTGAGGTAACTTCGATTTACAAAGTAATATAAACTCATATGTGCAGGTTCTCTGTTTCTCAAAGATATATGACAACACACCCTGCCCAGCACCAAATAACCAAAAATTCTCCACCTCTGGCCATTGAACCCCATCACCCCTCCCTCTGTTCCTGCTGGTAAACTCAAGTTTAGTGTTCATGTTCAAGGGTGTGTTTTTGTTTTATCTGTTCCTTTGCTTTATTTCTTTATATTGCACACAGAAGTGACATCAGCGGTACTTGTCTTTCTCCTTCTGACTTATTTCAGTTAGCATAATCCCCTCTGGTTCTATCTGTGCTGTGCCCGATGACAGAATTTCATCTTTTTAGTGCTGTGTATATAGCACATCTTTTTTATCCATTCACCTGACAGTGGACATTTAGGAAATTTCCAATTCCTGGCCATTGTAACTAATGCTGCAGTAAACATGGGGGTGCATATATCTCTTGAGAATTAGTATTTTTGTGTCTTCTGGGTAAATACCTAGAAATAGGATGATGGGATTGTATGGGATTTCCAGTCTCATTTTTTTGAGCATACTGCTTTCCATAAGGGTTGCACCAATTTGCATTCTCACCAGTAATATAAAACAGAAGAACCAGAAACTTCTTGAAGCTGGGGGGAGCGTGTAACAGGAGGACTCTCCTCGTTTCCCCCTAACTGTGACAGCTCAGAGGACCAAGCTAGTATCTTACTGCACATTGCTTGCCCTTGGCTACCTGCTTTATCCAATCCAATCCAATCCAATCCTAACAGACCACCTGTTGTAGTGACCCAGCAGGTGCTCTGCAAACTGCCTTCCAGAGGCCTGGGGGCCCACAGTCCTACCCAGAGTGTCTGGAAGAGGGAGAAACAGGAGGAAGTCAGCAGCTGTTGGGGCATTAATTTTTGTTTCCTTCTGTATTGGGGTCCTGCAGAGGGCTTTGTTTGGGGGAAAAAAAGGGGTTCCATTACTGAATCGGAGCTTTGACAACAAGGTACCAGCCTTCAGGGCTCCTGGTTGGAGAGGCTGCTGTGCTCCACCCAGTTTACTGAGGTTTCCCCAGAAGGTCCTCCTGCTCTCGGCCTGCTCAGCGAGCTTCTCCTCTTCTCTTTTGCAGGATGACTTACTGTCTCTGAAGGTTGTCAGTGTCCTTCATCATCTCAGTATCAAGCGAGCCATTCAGGTCCTGAGGATCAATAACTTTGAACCAAACTGTCTTCGGAGGCGGCCATCCGATGAGGTAGAACCTCACTTACAGGCCCCGTCTGTGCACAGTCAAGGCCCGGGGCCTCCCAGGGCCTGTGGGGGACACTCCTGGCTGCTCAGCGCCCCAGCCTTCTCTGCTTAGGCTTTGTTTCCTCCATTTCTTCTTTCCCCTCGTGATGGTTCTACTTGTGTCATGGAAGCCAAGGATTGTGTTTTAGTTACTTTTCCTCCTTGATTTGGATGGTAGTGGTTTTCTTGTTTCCCCTTCCTTCCCCGTCCTTCCCCGTCCTTCAGCCACAGGATGAAATATCACCATAAAGAGTTAAATCCCCAAGGTGCTGCTTTATCAGTGTGTAAAAAAGTGGAAAACTCTGTGATAAGTTCCTTAAAGAAGAATTCTAATTAGCACACACCTTTTTACCCTTTCTCTAAACACTTAGTGGGATATCTAGTATCTCTGCTGTGCAGGACACAGTTTCCCAGCAGAACATCTTTAGAACCCCAGTCAGCCCCTCAAGCTCTTACTGGTTACTTGTTCCCACAGAACAGCATCACCCCTGCCGAAGTCCAGCAGTGGACCAATCACCGCGTCATGGAGTGGCTGCGCTCGGTGGACTTGGCAGAATATGCCCCCAACCTCAGAGGCAGCGGTGTCCATGGCGGGCTCATGGTAAGTTGTGTGTTAATTTAAAGTTGACTTATTGTCGCGTTGTCTTCTTTAGTCTTTGAGTAGGATGATCTCAGTTTCCTTGGCATAATCCTGAAGTCGTCTTACCCAAACCTCCTGCACTACCCTAGCAAATCTTTCAGAGTGTTTTCCAAAATTTTTTTCATTTATATTGTCTAAGGCAAGGTCAGATTGAATCTCATTTATTTTCTCTGTTGTATGTTGGATAACATCTGGAGACTGGCTCACCTTGGATCATGTTTTAAACCCCCAGGAAAGACACAGACTGTGTTTGTGCACACTGATGTTACATGAGTTGACTTTCACAGATGCCAGTTCAGAGAGGTAGAAGCCCCAACTTTGTAACACCTGGGTGTTGGGACCAACTCTGCTTCTCACTAGCTTGGTCAAAATAAAGGAAAGATACGTAAATTAATTAAAGTCCATATCTTTTCTCTTCTGGGCTATTAAGAGGATCATTGGCAATAATCTCAATGATAGAGCTTTGCAGATTTCTAAAGCACAACAGACTTGTTATGTGCTCTGGGGTGCCTTAAACAGTCTTCAATATTTCTTAACAGGTTCTAGAACCCCGTTTCAATGTTGAAACAATGGCTCAGTTATTGAACATCCCACCCAGTAAAACTTTGTTGAGGAGACACCTGGCCACACATTTCAACCTTCTGATTGGTACTGAGGCCCAGCACCAGAAGCGTGACGCCATGGAGTTACCAGATTACGTCCTTCTCACAGCCACAGCCAAAGTGAAGGTCCGTCACTCCTGCACCACTTAATAGTAGACTAAAGGGAAAAATTACTTTTAACTGGTCACCCCATTTTCTAGTTTACTCAGTTTGGCGAATGAGTTAAAGGTTTATGTAACTTCAAGAATTATTAAACAATACATTTTTAAAGCTTTCCTTCTAGGGGAAATCTTTGTTTAAACTATTTGTTAGAATTAGCAATAATAAAGAACGGCGATGTTGGCAGCTGCAATCAACACATTGCCAAAGCAGAGAGCCCAGGATTTGGGCCCGATTATTAGTTAGCTGTCTCATTGTCCCTCTGGGCCAAACTTGAGAGGTACATTTCTCGAGGAAGGAAGAACTGGATGGTGCTGGTAAACTTGATGCATTAGGTACAGATGTTGATTTGCAATGATGTCCTTCAATAAAATGAAAGAACAAAAAGAGAAAAAAGAACAAAAGAGAGAGGGAGTTACAGTTCTTTCTGTATAGATTTAGCTTGACTATTTTATAAGTATCAAACCTTGTAAGTTACGAAAACGGACTTTAGAAACTATTCAATGTAGACCAGCAGAAAGTGGTATTTCCTAATTAACCTGAGTTCATGAATGATACCAAATTCAGATTTGTTTTTTCATTCCTTTGTTAAATTTTCCATGTCTGTTAGATCAACCAGCTTAATATGGAGATAGGGTTTATCAGCTCCTGCACAAATGTGTACTGAATTGTTTGTTTTGTTTACCCCCTCTACTTAGCTGACACTGTCTTAGCGCCCTCTCTCCCTTAAAAATATGCTAGTTTGAAACCTCTGGAAGACTCTAGTCCTCAATATCAGTCTGGTCCCCAGCTCCTTACCAGGTAGTCTCAGGGGTTACCTAGCGGCTAAGACAGAGTAGCTCTTCTATCACTGGGATATTATTTTCCCCAGAAGAGCAGGGATTCTTTCCACAGTCACCAGTTCTGTTATAGAAGCATATCAGGCCTACAAGAGAATCACAGCCTCACCCATAAAGAAAATACAGTTAGGACCATTTCGTTTGCAGATCTTAGATTGGAAAACCTTGTCAAATTAGATTCAGCTCTGAGAAGTTCCATTGCATATGTCCCGTTATTCAAAACCAAAGCACTTGATGCATTTTGCTTCTCAGAGTTACTATCTGGCTAGTTGGTGTCAATAAGGAAAATCTTATTATTAATCCTCTAATATTCTCATAACAAGGATCATTTTTAACATTTGGATGCATCAGTCACATAGCTGGGATGCTTTTGTTTCTGTTAGGCAAATTAAAAAATTTTTCATTTTAAAATGAAGGGTGCAGGCAGGAATGAAGGTGAGCAGGCAAGCAGGAAAAGAGAAGAAGAAGCATTTTATTTATTCATTTAAATAAATAATTCATCTTGGTTGTTCCCTGTGGCCTTAGGACTCGAACCTGGGTCCTTGGGATGTATGTGGGCTACATACATGATCCAACTGCTAGTCCACCAGGATGCACCTGTTTATATAAATTTAATCATCCAGGTGTTACTGATGGAGCTAATAGCATGTTAGTGGTCCTTTGTCATATAAATTTTACCCAATCTCTAATGTTTGTATTTGCTTTTTTTATTTGACAGCCAAAGAAACTTACCTTTAGCAATTTTGGGAATCTGAGAAAGAAGAAACAGGAAGATGGGGAAGAGTATGTCTGTCCCATGGAATTGGGGCAGGTATCAGGGAACACATCTAAAAAGGGATTTAAACCTGGTTTGGACATGCGCCTGTATGATGAAGATGATTTGGACAGATTAGAGCAGGTAAATGTAATACTATCTTCTAATTTCAAGTTTTTCCAACATTGAAACACTAAATGGAAATTTTGTGCACTATGTCTACTTCTCAAGGAAATGTCCTTCAAATATGGTAACAATAAAGAGAATAGGAAATTATTAGTGAACACTTGAAGATTGCTTACTGCATCCCAGGTACCATCCTCACCACTTAGCAAATACTAGCATTCATCTTGAGACATAGGGAATATGATTGGCATCATTTTAGAGACAGGGAGAATTTGCATGGAGAGAGTAAGTAACTTACTCAAGATAGAACAGCTGGGACTCCACGCTGCCAGGCTGACTCCAAAGCCTGTGCTATTTATCATCTCTGTGTTAAGGGAATCTTTGTATTAAAATGAGTCAGGAATGAACAAGTAATACTACTTAAACTTTTCAATATGAAGTCAGAGGACCAAATATTGCCTTTGCACCACCAGTCCTTTGGTGCATTTTCAGAGTCAAAGTGTTAGAATAGTGCCAGAAAAATGTTTATTCTAAATTTTAATATCCAGTTGCAGTAGTGGGAGATTATCATCTTTTTTTGTTTTTTTTTTGTTTTTCAATGGAAAAGTACAGACTGGAATGAAGGAGAGCAGAGGCCAGGCAGGCAGGGAGAGAGAGGAGGAAGAAGCAGTTTATTTTATTTAGGTGTTCATCTTGGTTGTTACCCCGGCCCTGGGACACAAAGCCGAGTCCTTGGGATGTGCGTCGACTGCCCTGACTGACGGCGGCGGACCCAGTTGCTCCTCCACCAGGGCGAGCCAAAATCATCATCCGAAGTGTTCTCCGGCAACTTTCCTATTCAAATACCACTTGCATTATTTCTTCATAGGCTTTCGCTCATGTTGCTGCACT
Source organism: Solenodon paradoxus (assembly GCA_004363575.1). Classification (NCBI taxonomy): domain Eukaryota; kingdom Metazoa; phylum Chordata; class Mammalia; order Eulipotyphla; family Solenodontidae; genus Solenodon; species Solenodon paradoxus. The sequence goes on from RJWH01000200.1 coordinate 1,043,409, forward strand.
TCCCCTGACACTATGAAAATGTACATACCATGTTATGGTCTGTTCTTTGCAGATGGAAGATTCAGAAGGCACAGTGAGGCAGATCGGTGTATTCTCTGAAGGCATCAACAACCTAACAGTGAGTTTGTAAAATGAATTTGAAGTGTTATTCTAACACTAGACTTGAAAACTCCCCCACTGGACCGCCTGGACAGTGGAGCACTTGTAGTTTGGAGCTCTTGGCTTGCCTGCCTGTGTGTGACTTCTCTCCTTGTTTTTCCAGCACATGTTAAAGGAAGATGACATGTTTAAAGATTTTGCTGCCCGCTCGCCTAGTGCCAGCATCACGGACGAAGACTCGAATGTTTGACAGATGAGCGCTGAGAGCCCTTGGTCTTTTCCTGCCTTCTTTCTCTGGCGCTTACAGTATATCCAGCAAGCAAACACACTGGGCATCGTTTATGGTTCCATCTTCTGCACCTTAAGACATGGAAATGCAACCAGGGTGGGCAGCATGCCTATTCTAGAACTGCAGAGTCTAACTGTTCTTCTCTATTTAATGTAAAAACCTGCGATGTATTATATTTAAATTGCTGCCTTTGAGAGGACTAGTTTACCATCGTGTTTCCATTCACAGCCATGATGTGGAGGAGGGAAAGCCGTGACGGCTAGGTGAGCGAATGTGTCATGCCAGGTGACAGCACCACAGCCATTGGAACAGGACATGATGGGCTTTCCAAACCGAATGTGAAACTGAAGCATCCAGAGTGCCCACTGAATCCCAGCCACGCCTCTACTCATCTCTCACAGCCATATTTTTATATATTTTTCTAAATATATGTATATATTTAGTACACAGAAAATATAACTTTTATTTTGTGACCTAAGGAGGATGGTAAAAAGATCACATTTAGGAAATATAAACATAGTGATCCTGAATATATGAATGTTTATATACCCGCAGGTTCCCAGAGGGCTCAGGATGGTCTTTCTACCCACACAATTCAAGTTGAACACTGTTGATCATTCAGGCTCAGTTAGTAAATGAAATACCCCTACATGGATGACATAGCACAGAATTGTTGAGTCATGTTGTTAAGAATTTCAGCCTTAATCCTGGATCCTTTTACCTCATTAAGAAAACCTGGAGGGACACTTTCAATACTGTTAACTTGGCTGCTCTCGGAAGCTCCCCCTAAATGTATAGAAATAATTTCTGAAGAAACCAAAATAAACAAACCTTTACAGTATTAAGCTTCTCATTTTCCTCTTTACATACAAAGAGGAATATGTCATTACATGGAAATTACCAACAGTCTGCCTGATTCTGCCTAATGGTATTAATTATACAATTCTCAGGCTATTAATGAATGGGATTTTATTTTTAAGGTTGAGTATTTGTCTGAACATTCTATCTCCCTCAGAGTTCAGTTTCTTTACAAAGAACCCAGAAGAAGCTACAGGAAAAACTGAGTGTTCTCATTTATGTTTAGGCGTATTAGAAAAAATATTCTCTTCTTTATCCAGTACTGCTTCACTAACACTACTCACGGCAGCCAGCTGTGGTAAAGACAGGTGTTCGCAAACTGGTGCAGGAGGGAGCAGTTGAATCTCTGCCAGTGGACTTGGTTATAAGTTATGTATCTGAGTGCCTGTGCTGTGATCTCTCGAGTTAACAGCAAGTTGCCAAGCTATTCTTCAAGGAACCTGTAATACGAAATCACTATTCATGTTTATTCATAATTAAAAATGATTTGATGCTAATGATAATCTTTCATTCCCTACCATTCATTTGCTGGTAACTATATTGGACTCTTTCTGCCCTTGTGTTTTAATTTTCATGTGATTATGTATCACCATCTGAAAAGAAGTTTTTTATCTGAACCTGGTTAAAAAATACCAGGAGACAATGTTTAAAATGCCAAATTTCCTTTATTCAGGACAGTGGAACATAACTGACGGTATGTGATAAGGTTAAACTTCTGTTGATGACATATTTTATTTACAAAATATTATATATAGCTGGTATTACCATATGAAAGAAAATAAATTGATAATTGTCTCATGTTTTTATTATCTTTCACTTTGCTTTCTTTTGTTCAGAATAACCTGGAGGTTTTACTGTTGATTGAGAAAACAATAACACAAGTTCTGTACAATTTGCAAAGTTGCATACATTTGCTTGACTGAGTTTATAGCATGTATAAACAAAGAAATCTGAGACGCTGGTTTGAGAAAACTTTGTGTGAGAGGAAACATAGGCTGCTGAGCTGGGGATGAGAAATCAAGGCAGAGAGGACATAGAAAAAGCTGAAGGGAGCAACTTGTATGAAAAGGTTTGTTGTGGACAGAATATCTGACTGTTTAAAGAATTATTTATATATATATATATTTTTTTAAAGGCAGAAATGAAGGCAGGTAAGCAAGCAGGCAGGCAGAGAGATGAGGAAGAAGCATTTTATTTTTTTTTAGTTGCTCATCTCGGTTATTCCCTTCAGCCGTGGTACGCAAACCCATATCCTTGGGATGTATGTGGACTGTGCTTGGCCATAGATTACAGACCTAACCACTACTCCACCAGGGTATACCCTAAATACTATTTTAAATTTAAAATTGGAGAAGAGGAAGCACATCTGAGGAGATTACCAACTATTAAAAGTAGAGTGAATATAAGCTAGAGAAGAAAAGATACTTTGTGTGAAAGTCCGTATCTCTAACTTAGGAGACCAGTGGAATACTGTATGACTTGCACACACCCAGTTGACAAACAGGGAGGGCTGACTGACATGTTTATTTAGCTGTATGTATATAGTCTTGGAGACACCAAATAAACTGTTAGCAAACTGTAACTACATTAACAGATGTGACTTCACTGCGAAACTTGAACTACACAAAAGAAGGCACTCCGAACCAGGTTCACATGTTCGATATTTAGAAGCAATATTGCTTGGCGCAGAGAAAATGGGACAGAACACATCACAACTGGTGACTGTGAAGGACAGCCGAGAGGATCCCAATTTCTGTGATGTGGTCAGTGGAGCCATGATCCACGCAGCTCAAAAACTGAGGGACTATTTGGGATTTAAAGATCCTCTGAGCAATCTCTGTGCAGCTCCAAACACTCTGAATGAGATCTTCTTAATCCACTTTGTCAGCTTCTGCCAAGACAAGGGAGTTGATGGCTGGCTCACCACCACCAAGATGACCCAGCACCAAGCCTTTCTGTTTGGAGCTGACTGGATTTGGACCTTCTGGGGAGCTGATAAGCAAATAAGGCTTCAGCTGGCGGTACAGACTCTACAGATGTCCTCTCTTCCTCTTGGAGCATCTCAGCCTTATGACCTCTCCGATCCAGAATCCAGGACAGAGGCATCTTCCAGGAAGAGAAGTAGATTCGATAAGCTGGAAGAATTCTGCAGCCTGATCGGAGATGATTGTCTGGGTCTGTTTCTCATCTTCGGGGTGCCTGGACAGCCTGCGGCTGTCAGAGGAGTTGTCCTGGACAGCGTCAAAAGCGAGGCAGTGAGGAGTTGTGTGTCAGGAGGGGAGGCCTTGGTGCAGTTGGCCCTGGAGACAGCAGAGAGTGTGTCCATCAGAGAGCTGCTGGGAAACTGTCTGAGTAAGAAAGACAGGCTGCGAGAGGTGGGACAGGTTTACATCAGCATCCCCTAAGCTGGAAATGGGGCATCCGACCGCCTGTGAGATGGAAAGAACATTCCAAAATGCAGGTGTACCCACTGGCGGCATCCATGGTGTGGGTTTGTTTTTTTCCTGCTCCCCCACCTTGTCCCCCTCTAGAGAATGGAAATGAATACTTGGGTCAGAAGATATTAGCGTCACATGAAGTAGCAGGAATAAAGCCCTACCTGAGATCAGAGAAAACAGCATGGGAGGAGAGGACATGGTCACTCTTAAAGTTCGATCTGCAGAAAGGAAACTGTCTTTGTCTAAGTCTAGCACTCAGAAGTGTGAAAGGTGTCCTTACTGCTGGGGGTGCAGTGGAAGGGACATCACTTCTCTTCCTCTGCCCCTGCCCTACCTCCCCCTCATCCCAAGCTGTTTCCTTTGCAGAGGTGCAACTCGCTTTGGGATGCAGTTGAGTGGCAGCTTTCCCTGGAGTTTAAACACAGCAGCCCATCTCATGGCCCTTGTGATGATGACTAACATTTGTTTAGTGTTTGCAGTGAGAAAAACGTAGTCACATATGAAAACCATCTTTGGTTAAATGTGTGGGTGGAATACAATAAATACTGTAGGAAAGTGTGCACGGAAGATAGATTTATATCAGATATGATTACTAGAGATCTATTTTATATCAGACCCTGTTCTATGCCCCAATAACCCAGCAGTAAAATTAATGAAAATAGCCCCTCTCTTGGGGAGTTTCCCTCTTAATGGAAGACAGGCTAACAAATACATGTACACGTATTTTAAATGAAATTTGAAAAGGAATCGGGATTCTAATAAAAATAAAACATGAGTAAAGGATCCTGAGTGAAGGAGGTGCTATTTTAAGTTGAGTGGTTTGCAAGAGTGTCAGTGGGCTGGGGGAATTATGCTGTGTGAAATAGGTGGAAAAAGTTTGATTTCACTTGTGTGATTTAAAGAAATAAAGGAGTAAAACAAAATAAAAGCAAACATTGAGAACAGGTTAATGGCTGCCAGAGAAGGGGTTGGGAGATGGTTGAAGTAGCTAAAAACAGTCAATTGCATAGTGTGATGGAAACTAGACTCTGGGCAGCCATCTCGATGTACGGAGATGTTGAATTATGAAGCTGTACACCTGAAACTTATTTAACATTGTAAGCCAATACTAGCCTCAATAAAATTTTTATTTTAAAAAAGGGATGGTTAAGGAATGATTCAATGAGGATGCACCCATTGATCAGAGATGTGAATGAAGAGACAGCATGAGTGCAGACATTTGGGAAAGATGTGGGCATAGGGAACTGCAGGTGCAAAGGTCCTGTGGCAGAGCAAAGGAAGTGGATGTGGACAGTTGTGGATGGGTGTGGACTGAGCAGGGGCAGGGTAGAAGGGGAATGATAGGAGCTGCAGTCAGAGAAGTAAAGTAGCCCACAAACAGATGATACCTGTGAGGACTCTGGATTTTATTCTCAGTGATACAGAGAGACAAGAGTGCCTTTCTAACATAGATTTTTAAACCTCACTTGATTGCTGAGTGGAGGCTAGATTGTAAGGAGGAAAGAGTGGTGGTGCCTGTGGTGGGGCAGCTTAGAAGCTATCCAGATAGAGAGAAAAAGTGGCCTGGGCCAGAATTGGAGAGGAGGAAAGGGAAGCGGTCAGAGAGAGGATTGTTGAAAGTAAGAGTTCACACACTTGCTGATGACTGGATAAGGGATATGACATATGTCACAATTAGAATGCTGTATTTCCAAACTTATTAACTAAAGAATATGTTCACAGACAGAAATAAATGTCTCTTTGACATTCCTTCATTCCAGGAAACCAAAAGATCCAGGAAAACATTTTACCTTCTGCTTTCAGTAAGGGGACTTGAATAGACCCAAAAGGCAATTCATGAAGTTGTTAAGTAATTATTATTTCTACTTTGTACCTTCAAGGAATAATACCCCATCCATGGTGTCCCTTGGCATACAGTGATCCCTGTCTAAAGCAGTGCTGGGTCTAGCAAGCCATCATGATGGGATGATTCCCAGGAGACAGGGCTGTGTCAGCTCACCCTACTAAAGTACCAGCTCACCAAATTTTGGACAGTATAGTATAATAAATAAATGTTAAGTACTCTTATTATTATAAACACATTCAGAAGCCAGAAATCAAAGATACCATTTTTAAATGAAAATAAAAATGTGAAGATCTTGCTAATTTTAAGAGTACTGTATTATTTTTTAAAAATCTGTTATTCTGGTTGTACACTGGTGGCCTAGTGGATACGTCTGCTGTCTCCGACTGGCAGTTCCACATACCTGGACATTTGCATATCATTTGTTTACCGTGCTTGGGAGTAGACATATTTTGTTCACACACTTTTGATAAAGAAGTTAGCTTTGATTAAAATCAGCTTTCTGATAGCCATTGGATAAATCCAGGTTCTAACAATAGTTAAAAATCCATTATGAGAAAAAGAAGCCTTAATATTTAAAAATGTGCTATAGAGGACTGGCTACAAAATTTGTAGGACCCTGTGCAAACTGAAAATGTGGAGACCTTTGGTCAAAAATTATTAAAAAGTTTAAACAGAGATAGCAGAGCATTAAGCCAAGCACATCCTCCTCTAAGTACCATCCATATGCCTGAAAAACTAACCTGGCTTCTTCAGTATGTTGGGTTATTTAGTCAAGCTGAAGGAAAGAGTTTTATCATGAATGAGTGAGTGCACATCTAAAAAGTTTTCCAATTGAAAATTATGTAATTCTTAGCAACTCCTATATATATGACAGTACATGCCTTTCCCACTGCTTGTAACAGATCTTGTTATTTCCTGTTCATAGCATCACAAATGAGCTCTTAACTTTCTATATAGAATGAATGATGTAATACTCAATGCCAGGGAACACAAGAAGTGTTCTGACTCTAGTCATATCTATCCACTTTAGTCTTAAGGGGAGAGTAAAATAAAAGACTAAACAGAGGAAGGTAGGACCTATGTCTGAACATTTTACTCAGAAATTGAGAATTCTCTGAACAGGAACTAATTCTGTAAGAACTGATACTCCTGGTGTACCCTTGTGGGGTAGCATTTGGGTTTGCTGCCTTCAGTCCCGTGGACCTGGATTTGCGTCCTGAAGTAGTGAGGAACAACCAAGATGAACAACTAAACTAAAAATGTTTCTTCCTCCTCTCTCTTCCTGCCTGCCTGCCTGCCTACTCACCTTCATTCCTGCTGCCACCTTTCCTTTAAAACAAACATCATATTCCTTTTGTCTTCAATTTTCATTAAGATAGGACTTGCACTTTATCCTACTAAAATGTACCAACTGGAAACAGGAAAAAGTGGTTACTGTATTGACCTTGAACTTAACTGCAATGGCCTCCATTTATGCCTTCTGAAATTGAACCAATGGTGCTGAGGATGATATTTCTGTTTTCATTTTTACTGAAGCTGAAGCTCACAGAGTTTAGGTGGACTTACCTTTGATCACAAGGAAGCTTGAGAAGAGAGAACACTGTGAAGATGGAGGCAGACAGGGGAGTCATGTGTCTACCAGCAAAGGACTGCCAGCAGCCAGCAGAAGTGAGAAGAGAGGCTTAAATGATTCTCCCTCACAACTTCCAGAAAGAGCTAACCCTGCACAAAACCTTTAGAACTGTGACAGAATACATTTCTTTTGTGTGAAATGATTCAGTCTGTGGTACTTGCAGAAGCCCTAGGAACCTAATACAGCAAATGCACTATAGTTTTGCTTGGAACATGAGTGAATGGCAAGGGATGAAGAGACGGATGAAATTACTATGAATGGTTATTATTACTGAACAGCCATGAGGCTCATCCAAGAATAGGTCGGAGTAAGACAAAAGGACTGAAAGTTGTCACTTGCCAACCAAGCTTGAGAAATGGAAGTTTGCAGCCTGAAGCAAGATCAGATGCTATTCAACACCCGCTCCTGTTTACCAAGCTCAAAGACTTCATTCCCAACCCTCTACACTCAGCAAATATTCCAGCCCATCAACTCCCTAACCCTAAATCAATACTTCAGTCAGATGGCCTGATCAGAACTCCACCTCTAGACACCCTTCCGTGCTAGTCAGCGACTACCCCCTTAAAAGCCCCTCTCTCACACTGCTTCCCTGGAATTGCTCCTTCTGCCTCTTCTCAGAAAGGAGCTTTTCCCAGCCTGCACATGGGATAAAGTCGTGCCTCAGTGTTATCAATTCCCTTGTCTCAGTCTCTTTCCCTGTGGGTCTATCAATTATCATACCATTTGTTCCCCCACATTTTGATCAGTGCCCATGTCACACTGAAGGCTCACAGGGAGAATGCTTTAAGACACAAGCTCACCTCTGCTTGACCTCTGCTCTACTTGGTATGCTTACCCAGTGTAATGTGTTTTTGTTCCCAGTGTTTTCTTTAATTTTTGTATTTGAGTAAATATTATAGATATGAATTAAAATTATAGGGAGTAATTGTATTAAGGCTTGTGTGCTAATCCACTCCAGGGTAGAAAATAACGGAGCTCAAACAAGTAGTGGGGCGTTCAAAGGAAGGTGGTGGAAGACTAGCAGAAATTTGCTGGAGGGTGTGGTGTGGTATCATATATTTGATGAAGAGTGAACCTGCACATTTAAACTTATATTGTGTTGTAAATCAAACCTACCTCAATATAAATACATACATAGAAATAAACAGAACTCATTAACAAGTGACCAAACCATTATTTTCCAGATCCTGATGAATTCTGACTTTTTGTAATTCTAACTTGATCTACAAACAAGTGGGTCAAATTATTGGTAACAGTTACAATCTCTCTGCACAGACGTGCTCACTGCATGACTTGGTTAGGCTCACACAGCCTAGAAATGGTGAAGACAAGATTTAAACTCAGTCGTACTCAAGAGCAGAGGGATTACTGCCTCCTCCCCTAGAACACAGCGCTTGCACTAGCTGAACAGCTTTTTTTAATTCAAAACGCAGAAAACCAGCAATTACAAAGAAGCAGGCCCCAAGGATCCCACTCAGACACTACCTGCCCTGCTGCAAGCCGTATTATCAACAGCCCACATGGTCGCTATCTGCAGTTGTCTTTGGACAGACTTCTTCTATTTGAAAAAAAACAAAAAACTTTAGGTTTTCTTTTCAAAACTTTGGACAGGGTTCACAGGTCCACGTGTTTTTTGTTTTTCCGTCTTCCCAGAGGAGGCAAGACGCAGCGCGCAAGCGCAGTCGGGCCTGACCCCGCCCCTCGACGCCAACTCGCGCACCTACCCTCCGGCTCGCGGTCCTCACAGCTATGGCGGTGGCCGTGCTCTCCGCGTGTCCGCCCTTGCGGCAGGCGGTCCGCACTCTGCGAGTGTTCTCGACCGCGGTGTCTCCGGCCACTAGTCCTCCGAATGCAAGCATGCGTGAGTGTCTGCAGCGTCCTGTCGGGGCTTTGCGGGGAGGCGCCATGGGGGAATATTGGACCCATCATGGCGGCCGCGTGGCGGAGCCGGCACCACCAGGGAGGCCTGCACGTCCTCGGCCGGCCAGTCCGGACCCGCAGTGAGGAACTGCGCGGTCAGGCAGCTGTCCGCTGGTGCTAGTCGATTCCTGGTAGTCTAGTTCTACTTATGCGTGCTTTGGGTGCGGTGACCTTCCATCTCCGCGACCTGCAAGCCAGGGCTTCCTCCCACGGCCACGGTCACTGGGTGTCTAGTTACTGGTGTCGCGTTGGCGAGCAGCGTTGACCACAGGTTTTCCAGAACGTGAAGAGAAACATACAGCTGCCTTAGAACACACTGCAGCTCTGAATTCCATACTTTGCAACGCCACCAAATGGGGTGACCTTCACTTGGCACTGCTGAAATGACCTTTATTTAAGAGAGGTTATAGGAATGTCTGTTATTGTTCTTGCCGGGGAGGAGTCTAGTGGAAAGAACGGGTTTGTAACGATGTGGCGTGTGAGCTGCTGTAATTGAAGCCTGAGTAGAGCGACAGGGAAGCACCCTTGGAGGATTCTGCAAGAGTCAGAGAAGGTCCGGTCCGTGACACTTCTCTCATCGTCATTCTACTGACAGCCCAGTTCAGGCCACTATCTCTCACTTCTGCAGCAGCTTCTTTACTGCTCCTATTTCCACTTTTGCTCTCCAGCATTGAATTGTCACAGAGGCTAGAGGGAAGTTTCAGATAGCAAATCTTATTTTGCCTTTTTCGTATTCAGAATCTACGAATGACTTCTCAGTGCTTTGAGGTGAATTTTAAATTCTGTTATTCCTCATACTCTTAATTCTGGTCTGTTTAATTTTTAAATTTTTGCACATTAAAATAAACTCACGTGTAGGTTCCCCATTCCTCATATATTTGTCCAGATATGCTGTGCTGCCCTCCACCATATCACCAAGTGTTCTTGACCATCGTGCAGTGGACTCTGTTACCATATTCCCCACTCCCCTCCCCCACCATTCGCTATTGGTAACCTCAGTTTTGTTAGAAGGGAGGGTCCAAGGGTTGGTTTGGTTTCATCTGTTTCTTTGTTTTGTCTATTCAATTCCACCTGTGAATGAGGTCATCTGGTGTCTTTTTTTCTTTTGATTTTACTTCATTTAGCATAATCCCCTCTAGATTCCTCCATGTTGCTTCAAATGACAGGATTTCATCTCTCTTCTAAGGGCTGTGTAGTATCACGAGTTAATTTTAATGTGTAAAAATAAAAAAAAATAAGATTAATAGAGTTGGTAATGAAAAGCATTTGGCACAATGTCTAGTATGTGGACATGTTCAGTAAATATATCTATTTAGTATAGCAAAACATTTACAGGTCATAAGATAATATTTTAAAAAGTATATACTGAATGTAAGTAGTCCACACTATAATGACATGATTTATTGGGAATGGTTATGATTTCTGTTATTGGCAGTTTTAATAGTAGGGAAGGAAAAAATGAAGGCCTCTTTTTTTTCATAGAAAAGACAAAATTCCAGACGTCAGCAACTATTAATTAAAACATTTTAAAACAGTTATCTTCAAAAATGCAAAATACTATTTTTAACTAGATATTTTATCTTGGGAGAGTGATTTTATTGAAAATGTTTCTTTAGGTGATGGATTCACTGTGTCATCAATCACAGTACACTTTATATTAAAACTGGATTTTAATATATTTTTTAACTATTCTTGTCTTCATTTTTATTAAGATGATTTTAGTCCTTGAGTTTAAAGAAAATAGATTGTTTCATTTTTCTGTTACTGAATATATTATGTTCAAATTATGTAATCACTGTTGGCTATGTTATAAAATTATCTGTAACTGCTGTTTTGGGTTTTTTTAGGCAAAAAAGAAAGAACATCCAGAAATGAAAGGCCACAGAGAAGAAAGGTAAGCAGTGTGCCCTAGGATATGCTATTGGAGTGGTTTCTGGAGTGAGAGTATAGGTGCTGACCCAGAAGACTTTACAAAGGATTTTTTACTAGACTTTGATTTTTATCAGTACCCCAGAATGGATCATCTTTAAGAGGTAGACTCATTCACATACTTGTAGGAAACAGGTATGTAAACCAGAGTGTAGAATTATTTTTGATGATACCTTCACAGGCACTCAGCTTGGGGTGTATGCATTAATCTGACTCATTTAGTCTCACTCTATAGGCAATTTTATGCCTATGTGGAATCCAGATTATAAGGTCAAGTTGGTGAATATGGAGTCAGAACAAAGGCACCTTAGCTGATTTTTTTTTTTTTAAAGGAAAAGTACAGGCAGGAATGGAGGTGAGTAGGCCGACAAGCAGGTAGAGGAGAAAGAAACATTTTATTTTTATTTGGCTGTTTACCCAGGGTTATGTGGCTTGGACTCCTTGGAAGTGATTGACCTAACTGCTGCTCCACCACGGTATGCCACAGCTAGATATTGAATGACACCAAATAAAATCATCTTAGTCATTTTCAGAGAATATTGTCTGCTTCCAGGGCATATGCTATACTGGGTTTGATGTTATGGACATTGCTGGATTTTTCATCTTTAAACCCTGCTTTTATATACTGGCCATCCCCTTCTATCCATCTGTTGACTGTAATTACACACACACACACACACACACACACACAAATACACTCACATTAATGTGATAGATTAAGCTATTACAGAATTAGAGCTATTCGCTAGACCTAGGAGATGTGTAATTTCTCCTTTATATATTTATCCAATTTAATTTACTTATTTCTAGGTTCTTTGTCTTTATTTTCCTTATTATTTCCTTTATGTCCAAGTTTTCTGTTACCTCATGTACTGCTTCCATCAAAGAAACTTTAGAATTATTTCAAAATATATTGTTAGACCTTCGTGAATGTGAAATGTTTGCTAAATGACATGAGAGAGAAACTTATATTTAAGGAAATGTCCTGTTAAAGGGGAGTCTTACCCCAGAGGATTTGGGAAAACTATGCAGAGATATTTAGGTAGGTTGGTGTTTTTTCTTTTGACTAGAAACAGCTTTGGGGGATGTTGGCTTTTTTGTCAATTGTGGTTCTGTTTTGTTTCTCTTAATTGCAGCTTTTGTGCTTTAAAATTAAAGAACATGCTCATATTTCAAAATTTCAAAATTTTATGTTCCTTAGGCGCTACCTCCTAGGACAGAGAAAATGGATGCTGACCAGGACTGGCCTAGTGTTTACCCCGTCGCAGCGCCGTTTAAACCCTCTGCTGTGCCGCTTCCTGTTCGCATGGGCTACCCAGTGAGAAACGGGGTGCCCTTGGCAAAGGAGGGTAATCTCGAACTTCTCAAGGTGTGGTGCGATGCTGGTTCGGGTTCATTGGCTGAGACACATGTTTAAGTGCTGATCCTCCAAGCCCAGATTCCCCTTTTTATGCAGCGAGGTTCATTATGTAGCAGATAACTATGTTTTAATTAAAATGTTTTCCTAGGAATAATAGATATAATTTAGTTATCCTTGGTAGAATCCTAGGCATTTAAGAATACAGTGCTCCTGTGGCTTCCCTTTTAACTTGTTATTTGCTATTGTATCTCTTCTATATTGTATCTTTCTAGGGGAGCTAAAAAAAGTGAATCTTTCATTTGAGATTGAGAATAGAAGGTGTGTCAAGGTTCTACTTTTAAGAAAGATTTTAAAACTTTCTGTCTAGGAAGGTAGAATGTTATTTAATATTATTGTTATAGCCCTTAAGCTATCTTGAAGCAAAATAGATCATATTAAATGTTTTAGTTGGTAGTATTTTTAATGATTTATGAACTGTAGACTTTAAAGAAAATATGAATACGTTTAGCTTGGGAATGCATATCTTAGTTGGTTTCCTTTTACATATGATGGAATCAGAATTGTCAGCAAACTGTCTTCTACTATATGAGACTTTTCTTGAAAGACAAAAATCTGGTAAAAGGTAATGGTAAAAACTGATATTAACACAGAAGTTGTTGTCTGCTGCTGGAGACAGGGATAAATGGAATTTCAAAGGAGAAGAAAACAAACAATGAGGAAATGAATCTTTTCTTCAAATTAAAGAGATGTGTACTAGTTTAGAGGAAAAATCATGGAAAATATCATTAGATAAGAGAGAGTAGCAGTATATTTTTAATAATACTAATGGTGATAGTATTTTAGTAAATGCTGGAATTCAAATCTAAATGCATACCATCTTTTCAAAAAATCACTGATGAGCTAAGTTCACTGATATGGTCTATTCCTAGTGAGTGTCTTGGTTAAGCTTATTAACTGAGCTAATGTATGCAAAATGCGTGGAACAGTAACAATATAATTTCTAGGTAAGCGTTAGCTATTTTTTTTTCTTTTATAATTTTGAGATTTTATTTTTATGTTTCAAAAGTAAAAGTATAGAAAACAAGGCCACCCATCCCATAATTCTAAGTGCCTATTTTCTCACGATTAAAATAAACATTTTGTGATCAACACTCAAGATAACTGGCATAATACTTGAGGTAAATTTCTGCTTGTTCATATTTTCTTTCAAAATGAGTTTTCTTAAATTTTCTCTTTAAGTGCTTAAATTAATTAAAAAAGTATATGTTAAGCGTTGTTTGAAAGAATTAAATTGCTGATCTTTTTAGTTTCTATTAATCCTGTAATGATTAGGTAGCCCCTTAATGTCTCATCATAAATATATTCCCAACTCCAGGAAACTCTTCAGTTAAAGTTTTGGTAGCTTCATTTTATCACCCATTCAATTTATAAGTTGTCGAATGCAGAGCGGGAGATTTATCACCATGCCTGTATACTCCAGGGGAATTAGGATGATTAAAACAATGATCTGTACTTAAGTGGTCTCAGTTTTTTAAGAGAAATATGTATACCTATAGATTCACTGTAAGAAAATTACTATAAAAATGTTTAGTTTTCCCAATCTCATTGTCATTATAACATAGTTGATTTTGAATATATTTCAAGGAATTCATTTCTTGAATTTAAATTTCTCTATTTTAGATCCCCAATTTTCTGCATTTGACTCCCGTGGCAATTAAAAGGCACTGTGAAGCTCTTAAAGGTATGTGGTAGTTTTGTTTCATGAACTTATCATTGTTTTTGAACTTAAGAATCTCTTCTTTAAAAAATTGCAGTAGCTTTGACTTTACACATTAAAATAAACTGATGTGTAGGTTCCCCTTATGTTCAGTTTTCCTGTTCCTAAGACATATGTCAGCACACCCTGTGTTTCACCAAATCACCAAATGTTCTTCACCATTGTCCACTGGGCTCTGCCAGCACTGCCCGTCTGTCCTATTCCCTATTGGTAACCTCAGTTCATTGCAGGTCTCTAAGGGATTGACTTTATTTCATCCGTTCTTTTGTTTTACCTGTTCACATTTCCACCTATGAATAAGATCACCTTGTATTTGTCTTTATTTTTATGGCATATTTCATTTAGCATAATCCCCTCTATTTCTATCTATGTTGATTCTAATGACAGGATTTCATCTCTTATAAGGACTGTGTAGTATTCCGTTGTATATATTTATCACATCTTTATCCATTCATCTGACATTGGGCCCTTAGATAGTTTCCAGTTTTTAACTGTTGTGAATAGGGCTGTAATAAACATGGGGATGCATAAATCTCTGAGAATTAGTGCTTTTGTATCTTTTGGGTTAATACCCAAAAGTGAAATGGTGGGATCATATAGGATTTCCATTTTTAATTTTTTGAGGAATCTCCATATTGTTTTCCATAGGAGTTGCACCAATTTGCAGTCCCATCAACAGTGTAAAGTTGTTGCCTTTTCTCCACAACCTCACCAGTATTTGTTGTGACCAGACTTTTGGATAATTGCCAGTCTCTCATGTGTAAAGTGAAATCTTGTTATTGTTATGATATGCATTTCCGAGATAACCAGCAAGTAGGAACACCTTTTCAAGTGCCTATTCACCATCTGTATACCCCCTTTAGAAAAATGTCTGTCATTCCTTTTCCCATTTTTTGATTGGATTGCCTTTTTTTTTTTTTGGTTACTGAGTTTTATGAGTTCTTTGTATATTTTGGATGTTTAAGCCCTTGTCAAAAATATGGTACAAATATCTTCTATTTAGTAGGTTGTCATTTTGCTTTTTAGTTGATGTAGTCCCTGTTGTTTATTTTCTTTTTGTTTCCCTTAATTGAGTCCCCGAAGGTTTCCCTAAGGCTGATGTCATGAAATGTCTTTCCTTTGTTGTCTTCCAAGAATTTTATGATTTCTCCTATTAAGTTCCAGTCTCTAGTTCATTTTGAGTTAATTTTTGTGAATGGTATTAGAGAGTGATCTAGCTTCATTCTTCTGCATGTGACTGTCTAGTTTTCCTAGCACCGTTTATTGAAGAAACTTTCCTTTCTACATCAAATATTTTTGGCTCCTTTATTGTAGATTAACTGACTGTACATGAGTAAGTTAGTTTCTGGTGATTGAGTTTTATTCCAATGGTCTGTTCCTGTGTTACTATTTCCAGTACCATACCACTTTGATCACTATCTTTATGAATTATAGCTCAGTGTCTTGGAGTGTAATCCTTCCAGATTTGTTCTTTTTTCTCATAACTTTGGCTGTACCAGGTCTTTTGTTGTCCCATATCTGCAAATAGTGATAATTTTACTTCCTCCTTTCTAATTTGGAATCTTTATTTCATTGTCTTGCCTGATTGCTCTGGCTGAGACCTCCTGTACAATATTAAATAGCGGTGAAAATGAATAGCCTTGCCTTGTTCCTACCTTAGAGGAAATACTTTGAATTTTTCACCATTGACTATGATGTTGACTATGTTTTAGTCATATATGGCCTTTATTATATTGAGATATGTGCCTCCTGTCGCCATTTTATGCGGGGTTTTTTTTTTGTCATAAATGGGTGTTGAATCTTGTCAATTGCTTTTTCTGCATCTATTGATATGATCATGTGGTTTTCTTCTTACTCTTGTTGATATAGTGTGTTATATTACCAGATTTACGTGTGTTGAACCGCCCTTGCTTCCTGAGATAAATCCCACTTGGTCATAATGGATGATCTTTTTGATGCATTATCGGATTTGGTTTACTAATATTTTTTGAGAATTTTTGCATCTATGTTCATTAGAGATATTGATAGGTAATTTTCTTTCTTGGTTACATCTATCAGCTTGGTAGCAGTGTGATGTTAGTCTCATAAAAGTATTTGGGAGTGTTCCCTGTTCTTCAGTATCTTGGAAGAGTTTGAGAAAAATAGGTATTAATTCTTCTCAGAAAGTTTGGTAAGCTCAATTAGAAAAGCAGTGTGGTCCTGGGCTTTCATTTTTAAGGAGACTTTTGATTACCTCTTCAATTTCTTTGCTTGTTCTGTTCAGGGTTTCCAATCCTTCTACTTTCAGTCTTGTTAGACCATTTTCCTAAAAATCTGTCCGTGTCCTCAGTGTCTGCTTTGTTGGCATGGAACTTTTCTTAGTAGTCTCTTAGGATGTTTTCCGTTTCTGTGGTATCTGTTGTAACTTCTCCCTTTTATTTTTGATACTAATTATGCTTTTGTAGTCAGAGTAGATGCTTGGTATGATTTCAGTCTTTGTAAATTTGTTCAGACATTTTTTGTGTGCCAGAAATAATGATCTATCCTTGATAATGTTCCATGTGCTCTTGAGAAGATGTGAAATCTGTAGTCATTGGATGAAATATTTGGTGTATGTTTATTAGACCTAACTGTTCTGAATGGTTATTTAAAGCTGCTGTTTCCCTGTTAATTTTCTGTCTGGTTGATATATTCATTGTAAGTGGGATGTTGAAGTTTCCTACTCTTACTGTGTTGCTGTTGGTGTCTCTTATCAGTTCTAATAATACTTACTATATTTTGATGCTCCTTCATTTGGTGAATATATGTTAATAAGCATTATGTCTTCTTGCTGGAATCACCCCTTAATCATTAGATACTGAGCACCTCTGTTTTGTTATGCTTTTTAGTTGGAAGTCTGTTTTATCAGATGTAAGTATAGCTGTTCCTGCTTTTTATGGTTGCCGTTCAACTGTAGGATTGTCCTCAAACCATTGACTTTGAACCTTTGATCATCTTTTAAAAGAAGGTGGATTTCCTGAATGCAGCAGAAGGTTGGGTTATGCTTTTTAATGCTTTCGGTCACTCTGTGTCTTTGGTGAGTTCACTGTTTCAATATTTAGGGTGATTATTGATATATAGCTATTTTTTGTCATTTCGTAATTTGTCTTCTCTCTGTTGTTCCAGACAGTGCCTTGTTCTCTTTCTCTTCTTAGGTGGGTTGGGTGCACTTATGTTTTCCTTTTTGCTTTCTTTGCTTTTCCTTGGATATGTTTTGAGGTTACCCTCAAGTTAGCATTAAGAATTTTGTTTATTTGCTATTTTTATTTGAAAGCAGATTAGTCTTATACTCATTTTAACCATCCACATTTGTATTCTCTTCTCCCCACTTTTAATATTTTGCTGTCTTATTGTTTTTAAGTGGGATTTCTTTGCACTTTATAGAGTGTCTTTCAGTGTTTTTTGTAGAGCTGGTTTTGTGGTGATAAATTCCTTTAACTTTTGCTTTTCTGAAAAGTTTTTTATCCTTTCCTTCAATTCTGAATGATAATCTCATGGGGTATAGTATCCTAGGTTGAAAATCCTTTTCTTTTAGCGCTTTAAATGTGCTGTATAGCTGACCTGTATAGTTTCAGTTGAGAAATCCACTGACAATCTTATGGGGACTCCTTTGTATGTGACTAGTTTTTCCCTGGCTGCTTTTAAGAGTGTTTCTTTATCTTGTCTTTTTGACATTTTGATGATTGTGTGTCTAGGTGTGGCTCTGTTTGGTTTTTTTTTATTAGGAACTCTTTCAGCTTCCTGGGTCTGGAGGCTTGCTTCATTTCTTGGGTTAGGGAAATTTTCTTTTTTTATTTCTTTAAATATAATTTCTGCCCCCTTTTCTCTCTCTTCTCCTTCTGGTACCCTATGATGCCAGTGTTCCTTTTGTTGTTATCTAACAACAAAAATGTTTTCTTCATTTTTCATTTTATCTCTGCCCGTTTGCTTTATCTCTTTGCTTCGAGCTCACTGATTCTTTTGGAGTCTTCATCCATCCTGTTATTGAGTCCCTCTATTGAGTTCTTTAGTTCAAGCTATCATATTCTTCATTTCTTTGATAGCTTGCTTTATTTCTTTTTCTTTTTTCTTCTGTTTTTCTTCCTCTATTGTTTTATTGACTTCAGTGTTTATATTACTGTTGGCCTAAATTCATCCTCAGGTAGTTCTCATAGTCTATTATATTCAGATTTTCTGTGTCCATCATTTCACGTATAGTTCTTTGTGTCTTTGTCCTTTTTGGCATTATCTTTAAATTTCTGTGTTTGCGTTTTCTGCTGTCATCGTGTTGTGGAAGGTATTGACTTTCACCAGAGAAGCCTAGATCATGGTTTGAACACTGGGAATTACTAAGTATTTTTGGTGTCATCATTATTTATATTTGCTTAAGTTTCTATGTGAATCCTATGTTGTGGCTTGAGAGATGAGCCTGTGCAGTTGGATTTTGTGTAGGTATTGCAAAGCCTTCCCCCTCTACGTCCCAGGTCCAAACAGTATTGGTCAACTTATCGTGGCCCACAGTTGGCAGTCAGGCTGCAGTTCTGCCTCCACCCAAGGGTGGCACTAATGGGTAACATCAAGAGTTTGTCCGTTTTGGAAGACTGTCTTCTTCCTTTAAGGCTGGGCCTGATATAGCTGGTGGATGGGCTATGCAATAGGCAGGTCCTGTGACTGGCGTAATATGGTGGCAGGAGGGCGTGGTGCTGGGAAATCCCCTGCCTTCTGATTTATGTGGTGCCCAGTATAATTCACCACTCGGACTCCAGCTCAGACCATTTGTTTTCCTACCATCTTGTACAAAGGTAGTCTCCCCTGGCTCCATGCCCAATCTCACTGGGTGGGCTTTCTGCTGCTTTTGGAGTGACTCTCCAGAAGGCCTATTTCTTCTTGCGATTCCATCCCTTCCGCCACAGTGTGAATTTCAAATCTGCTCTGTACCTCTGAACTCTGATGTTTTTGCCTGCCCTTTGTCCTTGCCATTGCAATTGTGTTCCTGTAGTCTCTGTGCCTGCTTTTCCTTAGTGGTTGTTTCTGGAGAGTAGATGAATTGCTCTTTGCTCTGCGTGTAGTATTTTAATCTCACTCCTACCAGGTTACCAACTGGACTCAAATCTCCTCATTTTTAATGTTAAAGGGATTAGTTTATCCAGTGTATAACATTTAGAAATATTTATGTATTCAAATTAGGAGCACCCAAATTTATAGCGCAAATGTTAATAGAAGTGAAGGAAGAAATAGCAAAGTAATAGTAGGGTACTTTATATCCTACTTTCAACAGTGGATAAATGATCTAGACAGAGATCTGTAAAGAAAAACTGCATTTAAACTACATGTTAGACCAGATGAATTTAATGGGCAGTTGCAGAGCATTCCATCCAACAGATGCAGAATGCATGTTCTTCTCAAATGCACATGAAGCATTCTCCAGTATATATCGTATGTTAGACCACAAAAAAGTCTTAAAAATTAAAAAATACTTAAATCATATGAAATGTATTTTTTGACCACAATGGTATGAAACTAGAGTTCTGTTACAAGAAGAAAACTGGAAAATGTACAAATATGTGGAGATTAAACAACATGTTCCTAAGCCAACTATTGCAGTGAAGAAATTAAACAACAAAGAAATACCTTGAGACAAATTAAAAGGGAAACACAGTATGTATCAAAAATTTATAGAATTCAGCAGAAATGGTTCTGTAAGTGAAGTTTTTAGCATAGATTAAGAAAAAAGAAAGATGTCATATAAACAACCTAAGTTACACCTCAGTTACCTAGAAAAAGAAGACCAAACTAAGCCCAACATTAAGAAAAGCAAAATTGGAGTAGAAATAGAGACTAAAGAGAAGGATTATTAGAGACTACTTTGAATGATTACAGATCAAAGAATTAGACAACCTAGAAGAAATTTCTGTAAATATGTAAACTGCTAAGACAGAATCAAAAAGAATTAGAAAATCTGAACTGACCAATTACTAGTAAGGAGATTGTATTACAATCAAAAACTTACAAATAAAGTTCTGAATAAAGGACTTCACCAGTCATTTCTACTAGTCATTTAGTAATTTAATATCAGTCCTTCTCAAATTCTTCAAAAAAGGAATAGATGTTTGACTGTGAGAACAAGTAAGTTCCCCGTAACTGAGAAGGTAATTTGAGTCCAGAGAAGAGACAGGTACATTCTTGAGTCTAATAGTAATTTACTGGGGTGACTTACACACAGGGGTCTTTCATACTAGAGCTGGTGAATGGGGCTTTGGTACAAGTAAGATTTCACAAACTCAGAAAGTATAGGGTCTGATTATATGTGTCTATCTTATGGTATGTGTTTATTTTATCTTTAAGTAAAAGTTAAATGTAAGAGCACTAAAACCAGTATCCTGGAGTTTCGTCGTAAGCGTCTTGGGTCTTTTGAGGCTGTCTTGAGAGTGAAGGCATCAGTGAGTGGATCAGAGGTTCCTGGAACTGGTTCTGGCTACATGTCTGGAAGAGAACAGTCAGTTGTCACAGATGTAAGTTGGTGTCATCCACGGTGGAGTCACTTTGGTTCATACAGGAGGAAATACTTCTAAACTCGTTTTATGAGGGCATCTTTACACTACCAAAACCATATAATGATGCCATAAAGAAAATTACTGGCTGGCATCCCTGATTGACTTAGATACAAAAATTCTCAACAAAATGCTAGCAAACTAAATTCAGCAGTACATTAAAAGGATCATACAATGATCAAGTTGAATTTATTGTAGGAATCCAAGGATGGTTCAGCATTTACAGATAAATCAAAGTGATTAACATTAACAAAATAAAGGATAAATATCATGATAATTTTAGTAGGTATAGAAAAACACATTTGACAAAATTCAGCATCCATTTTTGAGAAAAATTCTGAACAAAGTAGGTATACAGGGAATGTACCTCAACATATAAAGACCATATACACCAAACTCACAACTAATATGATTTAACTGTGAAAAGCTGAAAGATTTAACTCTTAAGATCAGAACAAGACAAGGATGCCCAATCACACCACTTGTACTCAGCATGCTAATGAAAGCCCTAGCCAGAGCAATTAAGGAAGAAAAAGAAATAAAGGACATCTAAATTTGAAAAAAAAGTAAAATTGTCTTTATTTGTAGAAAACATGAACATTTTCTCTCTGTGAATGTGTATGTATCGCACACTCTGAAAAGACTGTACCAGAAAAGCTGTTTGAATTAATAAGCAAATTTAGTAAAATTGTAGGATACAAAATATATACCTAAAACAATTAGAAATTTAAAAAACAACCCTATATAAAATATACAGTGACATCAAAAGAATAAAATACTTTTCAGTACATTTAGCCAAGGAGCTGGAATTTAACTAAGGAGTTGAAAGATCTGTATACTGAAGACTGTAAGACATTAATGAAAGAATTAGAAGACACAAGTATATGAAAAGATATCTGTGCTCATGTATTGAAGAATTAATATTATTAAAATGTCCATACTACTAAAAGCAATCTACAGATTCAGTTCAATCCCTGTAAAAATTCCAAAGGCGTTTTTCACGGAATGAATAGAATAAATCTAAAATTTGTGTGAAACCGCAAAAGATCCCAAATAGCTAAAGCAATCTTAACAGTGAACCAAACTGGGCCATCACATTTCCTGATTTTAAACTTTATTACAAAACTCCAGTAGTCAAAACAATATGATTTGTCACAGAAACAAACACCATTAGAACAGATCAAAAGACTAGAAATTAACTCATGCTTATGTTTAGTTAATTTATGACAAAGGAGGCAAGAATATACTGTGGGCAAAGGATAGTTTCTTTAATAAATATTTCTGGGAAAATTGGACAGTCATATGCAAAAGAAGTCAACTCAAAATGCATGAAAGTCTTTAATACCTGTAAATAAAAACCTCCTAGAAGAAAATAGGAAGTAAGCTCCTTGACATTGGTCTTGGCAATATTTTGGATTTGATACCAAAAGCAAAGGCAAAGCAAAAGTAAGCAAATTTGTCCTACATCAAACTAAAACATTTCTGCCCAACAAAAGAAACAACCAAAATGAAAGGCAAGCTATGGAATGGCAGAAAATATTTGCAAATCATTTATCTGATAAGGGGTTAATACCTAAAATATTTTACTAGCTCATACAACTCATCAACAAAATACCCCCCAAATAATCCTATTTCAAAGTAACTATATACACATTTTTCTTAAAAAAAAAAAAAAAAAAAGTACAATTAGCCAATAAGTACATGAAAAAGTGCTCAAATTCACTAATCATTAGGGAAATGTAGATGAATGTAATGAAATATCTCCTCATTCCTGTTAGAATGGCTGCCATCAAAAAGAGAAGAGATAGCAAGTGTTTGGTGTGGATGTGCATGTGGGTGTTCTAAAAATAGAACCGCTATGTGACCCATGCATCCCACCTCCAGGTATTTAGCCAAAAGAAATATAAATAGATCTTAAATAGTTATCTATACCTCCATTACTATGTACACATTTTCTGCTGTGTGCAGCACTGATCACAGCAGCCAACATACAGAAACAACTAAAGTCGATTGGATAAATAAGATGGATACACACACGTTTATTCACTCATGAGAATCCTACCATATGTGACAATGTAAGACAAGCTTTGAGGGTGTTAGACAAAGTGAAATAGGTCAGGGAAAATGATGCTGTATGTATTTTTCACTTATATGTGAAATCTAAGAAATCAGAACTCAGAGAGATTGGGAGAGAGAGAGAGAGAAAAAGGAGAGAGAGAGAGTAATTGTGGTTTCTAGGTACAGAGGGGCGGTGGGGAAGGGGAGATTAGCCAAAGAGTACAAACTTCCAGTTATAAGATGACTAAGTTCTCAGTTATCTAAAGTACAGCATGGTGATTATAATTACTAAAGCTATATCATATAACTGAAAGTTCTAAGAAAGTAAATCTTAAATGTTCTCACCATAAAAAAAAGAAATGGTGATTATATGATACAGGCATTAACTTCTACAGTGATAATGGTCTTATAGAATATAATTGTATCAAATCAACATATTGTACATCTTAAGTTTAAATGAAATATTTATAACAGTTGTATCTAAGTAAAGATGGGGGGAAAAGAATTTCCTGTCTAACATATAGGTTTATAAATTTCCCTGAGTCTGTTTCTCCTTTTTTAAAGTAGGACGTTTAAGTTATTATCAGTGAAATGTTAGATTGTCAAATCTGAGAAAAAAATTTTCAGACTACAAGTGCCCGTAAATAATAATAAATAGTAATAAATAGTAATCCTTGCTTAGGTAGGGTAGGGACTTAATAGTTATAGAGAAAACATACATAGATTGAAGAGAATGTTGCAGTGTTGCCAGTAGATGCAGGTCAGTCTGGTGCAGATGAAGCCAGGGTGGAAGGATGCTGAGTGGCTGAATAGTCGGTGTGTTCAGCAAGGGGATACTTTGCAGGAAAGAGTTGTCTTGAAGAAGTGGTTTAAAATTTGGAAGGAATTAGAAAGGCTATATACATGTGGTATCACATACGAGAAGAGCTGAGCATGGAGAGCAGTTGTCTCATGCTTCCCTTTTCTACTCAGGCCCCTTGTTCCAGATTGTTCAGTTTTCATTATTACTTTTACTTGGTCATTGCTTCAGAGTTTGTTTTGCTTTTCTCTCTGTATGTGTATGTATATGTGTATAATATGTATATATTAGAATGTTTGTTATACAATCTGTATCTATATCTAGCATATCTATTTTTATACTCTGTGTGTGTACATAATGTATGTATGTATGTATGTATACGTATAAGAAATGGAAGTAATCACCTGAATGTGATTATGTTTCAAGCTCTAGATTTATTTAATTTGAACAATGTCTTCTGATTTCTAAATATGAAAATAGATTTTACTAACTCTTACTACAGTCTTCTTTCCACATGTAGTTCCTTTTTTTTTGTTCATGGTTCTATGTATATTTTCATAATAGATATGTATTCCATTTTAATTTCTGATATAATTTACAATGAACCTTATATAGGATGGGCAAATGTGAATTGTTTTGGATTCATAGCTAAAAGTCAGTAGAAGAATTAGAATCTTTAGATTAAGTTTTAAATTCATGCTGATTTAAATGTAGCATATAAATGCTTTGTGTACTTGTTCAGGCTCTTCAGCAAGGAAAATAAAACCTAGAAACATTACACAGGTAACCTAATTATATTGGAAGGAGAAATAGCATAATGAATATGATTGCAGTGAAATTTGAGCTTGTAGGAGAGTATTTCATTCAAAAATACAGGGAAGAAAAGATGAAGAGGTCTCTAAAAGTAGGAATAAACCTTTCTCTTAAAATGAGGGAAGAAAAATACTCTATTTCCTTTCATTATATGTCTTCTGTTTTGGAACATTTGTATCTTTTCTGTTCTCAGACTGTATGTTTCTGTACTTATTAGTGTCTGATGTTAGACCAACACTGATCACTCTTCCAAGTGTGCACTCCACTTGGCAAAAATCATATGTCCCTTTTTGGTTCTTTGTAAAGCCAGTTAACAAATGCATTACACTGTGATAAATTCCATTTTTCTCCTATTTAATCATTATTTTAAGACATGCATTTATATTTTAGAAACTAGTCATTTTAAAATTAGATATTTCTGAAATACTGCATTACTTTTAATCAAAAAGCTCTCATACAGCACTTTCAGAAAAGTAGAATTATATTTTACAGTATTTAAAGTGTTTTAATCTTTCCTTAATTTTGCCTTTACACTTCTGCCAGCTTCTGTATTTAGATTGTCTTCCAAATAACTCAAAGGCTTTTCAAATATTTCCTATCAGTTTTCTTTAAAAGTAGGTCAGTTCATATTTTCTATCTATCTTACAAGTGGAAACTATGAAGCACAGGAAAGTTAGGTAATTTACCAAAATATTAATAATCAGTGGCAGTAGTGAAGTGAAAAACAAGGTCTTCCCAAGTCCAGCCTGTTGCTCCAGCTATCAGATGAGTACGGGCTACTAGAGGTCCATTGTGTACTTTCCAGTTGGCTGTTTTTAGACATAGAAGCAAGCAATTTAATTTAAAAGCTATAATTATCATCTGGTGATTAAAATGACTTATTCAAAGTTTAAAAAAAGATCAGTACAAACCCAAGAGCTCATAATTCTCCACACTGGTCTCCCAGAAAAATGCTTGGCAGTGTTGCATCTTGTAGTCCAGGATACTGGAATTTGTCCATGATGGGAATGAAATTTAACCTCAACCATCTTGCTCTGTTCATTTTATTTTAAATGTCAAAATGTTCTTAACTGTAAAGATCCTTCTTTCCCCTCAAAGTGTCTGAGTATTGATCTCATAAATAGGGTGTTTAGGTAACTTAATTTGCTAACATATATTTAGTTCCAGATATTGGAGAGTCCTGTAATCCAAAGTGACGTTTTGCTGACTCTTATTTTAAAACTAATTTGGGAGTTAAATATAGTGCCTACTCTAAGAAAACTGTTAATGTGGACAGATGTTACTTGCTTTTTCACTGCCTCTTTTACCATCATCTGGAAGAATGCCCACATCTACTGTGATTGTAAGCAGACGTCTGCCTCTTGCAGGAGACACAGGTCCATGGGCTCTCATGTGTTTAACCTAAGAAACCAGCTACTTTAGCTAGTCTTGGAATGAGGCTACTTTTGAAGGAATGAGATGCTTATTGAGGGGAAACTGATGGTGCCAGAAGTTTTCATCCCAAAGTAACAGCCCTCTAGCACCTTTCTTGATAGGAATAGGCAAAATGAAATGAGTGCCCCCTCACTTTGAAGTCTTAAATACTGATAGCTGCAGGAGACTGGGAGCTCTGCTTTTCCTGTTAAGCTTTTTCTCCCCACTGAGACCTGAGTATGCCTTTGTGCTTCAGAGATGACCAGTGAGCCACGCTGGCAGAGGTGCTTGGGACTTCCTGTGGGGCCAGGTCTTGCAGATAACTTTCTTGCATGAATATGAGAACGATTTTGTTCCTCTCTGTATTTAGCCCCATTGACACAGAAGTCATACCAGAAACATGAATTATTCTGCAGCTCCATTGGAGGATGACCTTGGCTTTGTGCCTGGTTCTGTTGAGGCCCTTTACAACTCAATTTCTGAAAGAATGTTGACCATATCGCAGATCCCTCTTGGAGCTTCAGTTCTCTTCTGTTGACGTTCAGTAACCTTTTGGGAATGACGATATTAACTATTGTCTTTTCAAGAGTAATCATGCTCTGGTGCTTTGAACTCTTTGCAAAAGTTCATAAGGAGGAATTAAACTGTCCCATAAGCAATACATGCAGAGATAAAATAGGGCTTCCATCAAGTTACAGCTGACTTTTATTTTTTCAAAGCTTGTGGCTTCATTATTTTTCTTACTTTTTTGAGTAACCAAGACAGACCATAAAGAAAAGAAAAAAGAGAAAAAGACAACAAAGGAAGGTGAAAAAATAAATTAAATTAAATGATAGATAAACCCCCTTTACCACATGAACCCAACCCTCTCCCCTTTTGTCAACCTCAGTCTTACTCACATAGGCCAAAAGTTTATTTTATCAGCTTGCATTATTTCTTCATATTCCGGTTATATTCCAGGTAAGATCATCCAATTTCTGTCTCTTTCTTTTTGACTCCCCTCACTCAAGAATACACCCTCAAGTTTTCTCCATGTTGTTGTGAATGGCACAATTTTGCCTTTTTATGACTGAGTAGTATTCCATTGTATGTATGTATGCATGCATATGTTTTAATATATTTATCCAATCGTCTATCAGTGGGCATTTATGTTGATTCCATATTTTGACTTTTGTGAATAGTGCTTCAGTAAAATAGGAGTGTATACAGCTTTCAAATTAAAAAAAAATTTTAAAGGAAAGGTTTAGGCAGGAATGAAGATAGGCAGGCAAGCAGGAAAACAGAAGAGGAAGAAGTCCTTTATTTTTATTTAGTTTTTGACACTTGTTGTCCCTGGTCCTGGGACTCAAACCGTGGGTACGTGGCCTGTGCTTCAACTGACCTAGCGCTACTCCACCAGTGCACACCATCAAATAAATACTGTCATGTTCTTCAGGTAGATATTTAGAGGTGGGAATGCTATTGTTTTTATTTTCAGTTTTTTTGAGAAATCTTCGTACTGTTTTCCAAAATGGTTGTACCAACTTGTATTCCCACTTAAGAATATTTCTTTCTTTCCACACCCTCATTAACACTTGTTTCTTATCCTCCTGAAGGCAATTCAAAGCTATATAAGGTGTTATCTCATTGTGGTTTGGATGCATTTCTCGAATAAGTAATGAAGAGCATTTTTTCATGTGCCTACTGTTCATCTGTATATCCTCACTGGAGAGGTGTTTTGAGATCCTCTGCCCACTTTTTTGAATGGGTTTTATTTTGGTTGTTATTACTGAGTTGTATGAGTTCTTTATAAATCTTGATATTAACCCTTATGGATGTATGATGTGTCACAGTCATGTGTAACTCCTCCACCAAACCCAAGCTATCCAAATCATTCCTTTAATTAAATTCCCTAATTTGGATTCACTGAAGAATGAAAAGAGGAATGATGACGATGTGTACATAAATAGAAAAGAGAATCTGTTCTTTCATTTCATGTCACCTGTCATGTGATGGATGTCTGAGTAATTTGATTTTTTTCTAGTAACATACATTTTAATGTGAAAATATTTGACTAAATTATAATTGAGAACATTTTTAATTCTCAGATTTCTGCACTGAATGGCCTGTTGCACTAGACAGTGATGAGAAATGTGAGAAGCATTTTCCAGTTGAAATTGACACAGCTGATTATGTTTCAGCAGGACCCTCTGTTCGAAACCCCAAAGCACGAGTAGTAACCTTGAGGGTAAGAGGTTTTTTTTTATAAGAGTTATTATAATACATTTTTTTAAATTAGCATTTTGTACGTGATTATACAGTTGATTCTCCCTGGTGGAGTATTGGTTGGGTCTGCTACCTCCGGCCGAGAGCAGTCCATGTAAAACCTAAGGACCCAGTTTCCCGTTCCAGGTCGGGGAACAACCAATGTGAGCAGCTAAGTAAAAATTTAAAATAAAATATAATACATTTACCATAGAAAGTTTGGAAAAAAACATGATTTAAAATGCAAATAAATTTGCCTATAATTCCACCACTTATAAGTAACATCACTGTTGTCTGTAGGGTTTCATTTTAGTGCATTACATAGTGAGCTTGGTGTATATTAATGAGTGATAGGGTATTTGATTAGTTATCTTTTTATTTGACAATATGAGTTAAAATTCCCAGTGTTAAACATTCATTAATAAATTTTGAAAGGCTGCATAGAGCAGCATATTAACAAGCGTTTGGTATGCACAGGAGAGTGTTTCAGAGGTGTAGTATTGATCCATTTAGACATAGTTCTTTTCCTGACACTCAAGGGAGAGATGCAAATAATTCACAACATGTATCTATCATAACTTATTTACGTTATCCATGTTATGGGACATTTAGACTTTGTAACAATTTATTAGAAAATGTAAATGAACGTTCTTAGAAGTTAATATTTGTGTGTATTCCTAATTATGTTCATAGTGTAACTTTCTAAAAGGAGAACTGTCACGTCAAAAAATGTAGATCTTTTAAAGTTTTTTAATATAGTAAAAGGTTTTTGATTATATGTTGTAAAATTCTTGTTGAAAATGTAAAGTGTACAATGCCAAGCACGTTGTGAGAAAATTTGTTTGTATCCTCACCAACCTAGATATTATTACTAATCAATTTGATAGGTAAAAATATATATGTTATATTTAAAATGTGTATCTTTGAATTCTAATGAAGTAGATTATTCCTTTGCAAATGCTTTTTTTTTTTTGGCCCTTGGCCCATTTTAAGTGTATTGATCTCTTGTATACTTATTTTTTGACTATAGTTTAACTGAGTATAGGTCACATTTATAGAATCCACTTTTAAAGTACACAATTTAGTGGTTTTTAGTATATTTAGAGTTGTGCAACCATCACAACTACCTAGGTCCAGAAATTTTCATCACCATGAAGAGAAGCACTGTGCTTATTATCACTCTCCATTCCTCCATTCCCCCCTTTCTTTTACACTTCTAGTCCTGTCAGCTGAT
This sequence comes from Solenodon paradoxus, assembly GCA_004363575.1. Classification (NCBI taxonomy): domain Eukaryota; kingdom Metazoa; phylum Chordata; class Mammalia; order Eulipotyphla; family Solenodontidae; genus Solenodon; species Solenodon paradoxus. Next base: position 1,072,667 of record RJWH01000200.1, read on the forward strand.
ATTCTGCTGTCTTTAATCTTGACATTTCATATAAATGTATCATATAGTACTATATATATAGTCTTACCTTTTTTTTTTTTTTTATTGGAAAAGGACAGGTAGGAAGGAAGGCAAGTAGGCAGACTGGCAGAAAAAAAGAAAAGAAGCATTTTATTTTATTTTCATTTTAATTATTCACACTTGTGCCATGCCCATCCCTGCCAACGTGTACCTGAGACTTGAATCCAAGAGTATTTGACCTGCATCCTTTGGAGGCAATTTCCCTAATTGCTGCTCCACAGGGGCATACCTATTCTTACATGTGTATAATTTTAGTATTTCATCTGTTGTATGTAGCATGTAGCAGTCGTTCACTCCTTTTTATTGCCAAACAGTATTCCACTTTATGAGGTATATGATCATTTGATGCTTAGTGATATTTTGCTCAAGGGTAGATCGCATATTTGACAGTTCGTTCAGCTGTAGCAGATAGCCTAGGTGTGTAGGAGGTGTGCCATCTAAGTTGATGTCAGTAACTCTGAGGTTCACAAAACAGTGTAATCACCTAATGATGCATTTATTTATCAGAATGTCATTAAGCAACACATGACTTTTTTTTCTTTTGTTCATCTTTTCATAAGTTTGTAGACAATTGGGTTATTTCCACTTATTAGCTTTTATGGATGATGCTCTGTGAGCATTCATGTACAGGTGTTTCTGTGGACATGTATTTTCACTTCTCTTATGTCTACAGTTTCACTAGTGATGTTTGATGTTCCATTTTCTCCACATCCTCACCAGTGATTGCTATTTTCTTTTTAATTTTAGCTATTCTGAAGACTGTAAAGTGGTATCCCGTTGTGATTTTGGTTTACATTTTCCTAATGATGAATGATGTACTTCCTTTCATGCACTTATTGACCATTTGTATCTTTTTTTTTTTTTTTTTTGAGAAGCATCTATGCAAATCCCTTGCCCCAGTTTTTTTTTTTTTTTTAAGGAAAGGTGTAGTCAGGAATGAAGGAGAGCAGAAAGAGGCAGGCATGAAGAGAGAGGTGGAAGAAGCATTTTATTTATTTATTTATATAATTGTTCATCTTGGTTGGTTGGTTTCTTCTGGCCCTGGACTCAAATCCAGAACCTTAGGATATTTGTGGACTGTGTTTAGCCACTATTCCATCAGAACACACCCCTTGCCCATTTTTTAATTATCTATCATTTTTCAGTTTTTTTTTTTATATATTCTGGATACCAGTCTTTTACCAGATAATGATTTGCATCTTTTCTTCCATTTGTAATCTTGTCATCTCACTTTCTTGATGGCTTCTTTTATGCTTAAAGTTCTAATTTTGATGAAGTCCAAAATATATGTTTTTTCCTATCTCTTGTGCTTCTGGTACCATTTGTAAGCAATCAGTTTTTAATTAAAGGTCATGAAGATTTTTATCTATTTTCTGCTAAGACTTTTATAGTCTTATCTCTTATATTTGGGCCTCTGATGTATTTCAGTTAATTTTTGAATATGGTATAAGGTAGGGATTCAGCTCTAGTCACTTGCATGGGATATTCATTTTGTTTAGGCACTCTTTGTTAAGAAGACTTTTTCTATTGAATTGTCTTTCTTGGTACCTTGGTACCTGGCTACTTTGCTACATTGTTTTTTTAACCACTTAGGAAAAATTTCTTATGCAAGAGAAATTACAACATACTACATATGGCACTTTGATTTAGTAATTAGTATTCTCATAAATTTGCTTCATGCCGTCTTAGCACCAACACACCCCTTTGTGTATGTGTGTGTTTGGGTTGGTTAAATTTTATTTTAAAATTATTAATATTGGATATTTCATACTATAGAACTTTAATAACCAATCTCTAAAAGTTAGGTTTTCCTATATAGTAATTTTAATGTCAACATATCTAATAAACTTGAATAATTCCTTAACGTTATCTAAAATATTGACGCTAGTACTCAAATTTCTTCCATTGTTTCAACAACAAAATCTTTTTTTTTCTAAATACAACGATCTAAAATTAAGAAAGGCTTAGGATTTTTTTGAATTTTGCAAAAAGAGTGACAGTGAATTCCAGTCAATTTCAAAGTCGGAGTGTGAGTCCAGGTTGAAGTCTCCAGTTCTGCAGTGCCATTGAGTGCTAGCAGGTGGCGTGAGTGTTCCACCCAGCTGTGTCTGAAATATTTATGAGTTTCTGGCATGAACTGTATAATTTTTGGACATTTAAATGTTGATGTGAACATGAATTTTAAAGCAGTTTTTATAATAATGATTAGCATTATTGCCACTTTTTTGATAGTAACAAAAAGCTACACCACTTAAATATTTTAAGTAGTAAATTTTTGAGTTTATTATTAAATATGATCCCATTAAATGGAGTTTTAAAAGGAAAAATCACTACATTCTCACATTCTAACATAACCATTTATTTCTCTTTGCTGTATATGCATGCCTATATGCATATATTTTCATAATTATAATGTAGGTATATATGTTTTTATAAGTAATTCTCCATATTGTTAACTTACAAAATTGCTGATTTTTTTCCATTAAGCTTATAATCAAGTTGCTGATAACATTCTTTCCAGGGAACTCTGGTAATTCACATTGTCTGCAACATCTGACCATTCTGTTATTTATATTTAGCATTCAGTGTTCTTATTATTTATGTTTTCTCAAGGTTTATTTATATTTGTTTTCTGTTTTCTTTTGTTAAAATAAACAAATTCATAGTGTTTAAAAATACTATATATCCTCCTTTTAAAAAATTCATTTGGTAAATATATGATGCATGTTTTTTAAGTGTCAGGCCTTTGCCAAGAACAAGACAGGCACTGTTCTTACCCTCAAGGGTTTGCAGTCTAGTGTAAAATGGAAAAATAAGTAAGCTTTTATGATTCTGTGTCTTGAGGGAAGAGCAGGATTATTGAAGCTAGAGAAAAGAGATGGATGGGATTTCAGCATCCTGTTTAGCCTTTTCTTTTTTTTTCTCTGTAGTTCATGGGTCATCTTATTTAACTCTGTTCTAGAGTCTAACCCATTTTCTTGTGTAAGCTTATTCATTTCTTAGATAATCCCTTTGCTATAATTCTCTTGAAACTATGTTCACTTAGTCCCACACTTCTCAAAATACATTTTAAAGTTTAATGCTATGAATTATTTCTTGAAAAGTGGAATCAAATACATTTGGGAATCATTACATAACAACCCTGCATTTTGAGATTTCAGATTGTTCTTGAGCATATTACCTCCTTTAAGAAATTCTCTATAAAGAACCCAATTTAACTCAGCGTTTCATAAATGTATTTGACAGAAATAACCTTTTAAAAAAATAATAATTCTTAGCAGCTTATGGGGCTAGTATTAACATCTTGACAAATGTCGTCTTGAATTATTTCAAATGTTTTGATCGTTCATGGAGGCTGTATGCCAGCTTTTAAAATAACTTTTAAAATAAGGGCCCCTTCACAAGAAACAGTGATAAGGGTCTATAATTATATGGTAGAAGTGTCTTAAAGCCCTTCTCTCTTGTCCAGTAGCATCAGTAGAGTGTACTTCTGTTAGTGCTCTCCATGTACACTACTTCATTAGTTCTTTCAGGAAAGGTACGGGTGCCCCGCACTGTCAGAGAGCACACACAGCGTGCAGCACCTCCCTCTTGGTTTTCCATTAGTAAGATCAGTCGTCATGCTGAATGCCAGTTGCTGACTCTGTATAGAAAGGAGTTGAAAGGTTTCTTTTTGGCCAGTTTATCGTAATATAAATAACATTGCTATTTTTTTCCTCACCAAACAAAGTATATACACTAAATTTTTTCTTTTATTTTTAAGGTTAGACTTTCCAGTTTGAATTTAGATGATCATGCGAAGAAGAAACTTATTAAACTTGTAGGAGAGCGATACTGCAAGACCACAGATGTACTTACCATCAAGACAGACAGGTAAAGAAAGGGAAATTATGCAGACGGGTCAGGTATGTTGTTTGATTGGCCTTCATTTCCCTGGCAGTCCTTTTTAAGAAATGGCATTGAAGATAGGGAGAACCTTATATATCAACCTTTCAGGTCAGAGAAATTGTCTAATTTATATTTTTAATATTCTCACGTTAGCCTACCAATGCAGTGATCTCCGTGTCCAGTGAGAGACTTGTCTAGCTGAGTTAAATTACATTATTATTTTTCATCTTGATTTTAGTGTATCCATAGATATAAAACTTGCGAAATGTTAGAAAACAACAAAAAATATGACTTGCCTAGTGCTGAATGCTTAAAACAGGTTTTTACAAAGTCAGGATATATAAACATTTTACAATTCAAAATCAAAATGATTAATTTATACTTATGAAATGTATCAAGGCAATTTTTAAAATAAGGACCATTTTAGAACTAGTGTAAAGTTTATAAAAGCAGGATTTATCTTCTATGAATTTATAAATTAGGCCAGTTGATGTTTAAAAAAAGTTTACTGGTGTGTTTTTACTAAATGGCTATTTTATTTTTAGAATTATATTTTGGTGGTTTCTAAATTATGTCAAAATATAAGAAATCTCTAGAGGAAAACAAGTGGGTATATATCCTTTCTTCATCCCTATCCCCATTTCAAAGCGTTTGGAGGTGTCAGTATCAATTAGGTTTTCTACCCTGTGTCTTCATGGTGGGAAGAAGTAGCATAGCACACATGTGGAAACAGCAACTGTGTGGGGGCTGCAAAGGCTTGGGAACCATGAATTTTATTCTTACCATATGGGGGGAAATCGATTTCAGATACATTAGTAATAATCTTTTTGCTTTCAGAAAATGTAAAATAATGTTGTGTTTTGAGTTTGTTCAAATTAAAAATGTTAGAATGTTACTATTTGTGGGGGGGAAAAAGAAGTTAAACAAAGCCCATCATTATCTACACTGGAGTAAGAGAATAAAACCTATTAACTTATTTTAGAATCCACTTGCTTAGCTCTTCGGTTATTGCATTTCAAAGTTGGGAGTCAATTTTTTTATGAATAGTTTCATAGCACTAATAGCAATATTTTCTTTCATTACCACGTAGTAGGAAGGAAAACAAATAGTTCCTTTCATACATTTTTAATAAACTTGAAAATAATATACAAGTAGCGAAATCTGTTTTTTAAGATTTATTTATTTTGGAGGAAGGAAACAAGCAGAAATGAAGGCAGGAAGGTAGTCAGAGAGGAGAAGCATTTATTCGTCCATTTAGTTGTTCATGTTAGTTATTTACCCTGGTCCTTGGCCACAAACCCAGGTCCTTGGACTATGCCATCAGGAGCCACAGACTTAATTGCTAAGCCACCAGGGTGCCTTACATAAATCTTTTAAGCCATTAGAGAACAAATGGGAAGTGAAAATGTTCAATATATTTGCCAGAGAGTAGTCCACAATTCAAAGGCTTTGTAGTAGTACATTTCAGTAAAATATCAAAAATAATATTTACACCATAGTATGCATTCCGTTTAACACAGAGAAACCCTGCATTTCAATTAATGGCCTCAGTAAATAGAAGACATTTCCTCTTGTACAAATTGAAACACCTTGGGGAATTGAGAAACTCATCAGTTATTAGCTCTGTGACTAATACCTGGGAACAGGATAGGACAAAGCATAAAAACAATTATTGAGGAATTAGATATGCTTTGCTTATATACCAGATTTCACACAATTTTGGATTTTAAATACACTTTCATTTATTAACAAAAAGGTGCCAAAAATTTGGTGGGTTCCTCTGAAGAATGGAAAATGCAAATCTAGCGGTGCTTAATGAGTTCACAAAAAAAGTGATATATCTACAGGTGTAGTTTAAATTATGCAGAGAATATATTGCCTCTGTTCTTGTTTGTAACAGTATTTCAAGTATGTTGTATAATTTCTTCCTTACATTATTAGATTGATCTTAGTAGTGAGCCATTTAGATCAGTCATGTTAAGGACTTCTCTAGTCCATACAACTAAATTAATTGTCAAAGCAAAGTTCAGAATCTTAATATTTTTACTTTAATGAAATGCTTTTTCTTATAGACCAAAGAAGTATAGACCCTCACTGAGGACATAACATAGCATGCCCAAAATTCCCATGTAAAAAGATACCAACGTGATTTTCCTTTTAGGGCACAAGCGGAAATTCTTTAAGTATTTCATAATGTTGCTGTTTTTTTTATGTTTAAATGTTTCAATGTATGTATCTTTTATGGTAACAATCTTTTTATAGTGTAGTTTTTTTGTTTTTTTGTTTTTAAAGGAAAGGTGCTGGCAGGAATGAAGGCAAGTAGGTGGAAAGAAAGAAGTACCTATTTTTTATTTTATGTAGTTGTTCATCTTAATTTTCCCCACCAGCTGTGGGTTGAGATCCCAAGTCCTTGGGATGTACGTGGACTGCACTTGACCAAAGGCAGTGGACTTATCTGGTAGGCCACCAGAGTACATCGAGTTTAGCTCATTTTTAAGAGACTCTGCTCTGAGGAAATCAAGGTGAACACTGAGGTTAGCATCTGTGGTCAGTCTTAGCTGTTTTTGCACATGAGCAGTTATAGTCATACTGTCCCTCAAACTCTTGGCTCTGAGATTGTAAAGAACACTTGGGTTTGACACAGTCACATTAAAAGTAGCTCTTTATCAAATGAGAGTAACTAGTGGTGATGAAAGCAAAGAGAAATAAAAAAGAAAATTATATCTGTTTTCGTTTTATCCTCAAATAAAAATTACAGAGATTATTCTTCCAAGAACAGAATTTTCCTAAAGCAAACCGGAAAACCTTGTTATAAGTTGCCCTTTGTATTTAGTGTTTGCATATTTTACAAATCATTTTGTGTATTAAATTTTCAGAATTTTGATTTCTTTTTTTTTTAAAGGTGCCCTTTAAAGAGACAGAATTATGATTATGCGATGTATTTACTGACAGTTTTATACCATGAATCTTGGGTAAGTAATTATGTGTGAATATTTAGTGATTTTTGTGTGTGTGATTTAGATGATGTTAACCCTTTAAACAATCTATGCGTTAAATGCTTAGCTGAGTTTACTGGACCACGAGCTAAGCTAAGGATGTATAAAATGTATTGATAGCTTCAGCATTGAAAGTGAGGATCTTGAAATAGATTATGCAGTCCATCCCATGACTTTACAAAACTTTGTCAATAAAATTCAGAGTTTTCGACTGAATTCCAAATTCGGAGTTAAACATTGGGTTTCTGCTGTTGCTGTCTTGTTTTATACTGACTGAGTTGTGTCACTTATGGAAGGTTCATCATCATCCAACTTGAGACTTTATAATTCATCCTGTTATTGAAATAAACTGTACTATAAGCTCAAAAACTTTGTAGAAAGATATGTTAAATGTTTTTTTAAAGGTTTTAGCGAATATATAGCATTTTGGGTGAATATTTCACTAGTGTATGTTAGGGACAAGGGCAGTTAGTTAGATGACATGTATTAAAAATAGTCTTGTGTTTGTGTTTGACTAAATTTATTAAGTTTTTGGGTGAGTATACACAAAGATTTTGCTTTGCTTGAGCATCAGCTCATCTGATTTAAAGTTGGTAACTCGTGTTTGGGTAATGCAACATTGTAATTATTATTTAAGGAAAATTAAACATTTACATATACATTAATTTATTTGTAAATTGCCCAACACAGACATGGAACTTAATAGCATTTCAACTGGGAACATTTGAATGGAGACTGCTGGAGAAACTGTCACTCTTGTAAACTCTGATGTTTAAGGACTTTCTGTGGAAGAGGGTCAGATTTATTTTTCATGACTTTTAGGCATAGAACAAGGTGGAAACAAAAGTGAAGGAATTTCAGTTTACTGAGTAGAAACTTTCTAGGAGAGCCATCCAAAGATGGAGTGGATGGCACACCCTGGTAGAATAGCGGTTAGGTCTGCTGCCTCTTTCTGGCAAAGTCCACATACATACAAAGGTCTCAGGTTTGCATCTGTGGGTGCAGTGGTGGGGAATGGAAACAAGCAGGATGGACAACTCAATAAAAGAGATAAAGTGCTTCTTCGTCCTCTCTCTTTCAGCCTGCCTATTCGCCTTCATTCCTGCTTATATCTTTCCTTTAAAAAATAAAAGCAAAATGACAAAGGCTGCTTTAATAGATAGTGTTCTATCCACGTGCTTCTTGGGATATGGTGAAGGGAACATACTCCTTGGATAGGTGGTTGCATTCTGGCTTTTGGTGCCTCCTTCCTTCCAATACTGCAATACTGTGATTCTGTGATTCTGTGAATGCAAACAGCTCACGGCACTTCATTAATATTAACAATACAACACCTGTAGCACAAAGGAATGAAAAGAAAAGAAAACTGTTGGGAGTTTAGTAGAGAACAAAAAGTAACCAGTAACTTTTCTCTTCTTTCGAGGCAAATATTCTAATGATCATAGTTCATCTGAATTTGTAGTTCCTGGCTTCAGGGGCATTTTCATAAATAGCAGTTAATCTCTCTCTCTCCTGTCAGTTGATTTTATACATGCCTTTGACTTAAGGTAATTAAGTTCCCTTTTGAACCAGCAACATGGAGAATTAGCTGCAGCTCTATGGCTGCTGCTCAAAGAGTTAATACCAAACAATAAAACCCAACCAGTTTTGAGACTCTTATTCTGCCAGCAGCCTGTAAAATGAATTTGCCCCAAAGGAAATGACAGGCATGAATACATTCAGTAAAAGCTGACTTACTGGATTCTTTCTGTGGTTCCATGACATAGAATCCAAACAAGTTTGTGTTCTGAATTCATGCAAGAAACCTTTGATCTTTAATGCTAATTACTTTGATGTCAGAATGAGTAGCCATGTACAACTGTCCTAGGCAGATATAATTAAAGAATTCCTATATTCAACTTGGCTCATGATCTTTCTAAACAAGTACCATCAATGACGAAGCTTTAAGAGAATGCAGATGAGCCGTGAAATTGTACAAAGCTAGTGGAACAGTTTTTATTGAATTGAAGTTCTTTTTTCCTTCACCAGCAAGGAATTCATACTTGAAATTGATGTTACTGCCTGGTATTTAATCAAATATTTAGAGAGCCCATTTTTAATCCATTCCTTTCTTTTTTATAGGCTAATTTCATAATATTTAATCCAAAATTAAGTTTCCCTTAGCTCCGTAACTTTTTAATTTTTCCACAGAAGTTACCCCCAAGGAGTGTTAAGGAAAGAAGTTGGTGGTTTTATATAGCACATAATACTAAACTTTACCTACAGTAACTGTCCTGTTTCTTGTACAGTGATAGGTACTGGTAGGGCTATTAAAATGAATGAGCCTCTGCCTTGAGGTACTTTTATTTCTGGAGGGAATTGATGGTTTTGACTCTCCTTGGCAGCTTCACAAAGATGGTTACTGGTTTACAATGATGAATAGGAGCGTGCAGTAGAGAATGCTTTCTTACCTTGTGGGTTTAGAGAACAGGCAGAAGTTCGGTGTGGCCAGGGAATATGACTAAGAGAGTAGAGACAGCATGTGAAACTGAAAAATATGTCAGAACCAGATTACGAACAGGTTGTATAGCTTTTTTACAGTGTGTAGATTTGTCTTCAGCGGGTGTCATTGAGCTGATGTAGCATTTTTACTAGTTTGAAAAGATGCTTGTGCATTTCTAATGTTTATGAAAGAGGAAACCATCCTATATGAGATACTACGTATGCTTTTATTAGCTGAACTGTTTATTGATTGGTGAGCAAATGTTTATTGGCTGCCTATTGTTTTTGTGGTCCTGAATATGGAGATTATAATACATAAGAGGAAAAACATTGTCCATTGAAAAACACTAGTGGAAGCACGTAGGTTTAATAAGTATTATAAAGGTGTTAATAAGGTTTCTATAACTTACTGTTTGACTTTTTTATTGCTATTTATTTCTTAAACTCTTTTTAAAGCTTTAATGGATACCTCCTTTGAGCCTCTTACTCTTTGGCTAACCCCTACTTTGCATAGAAAGTATGTTATACTATTTTATATTCTGTATTGGTGATTAGGGCACTTGACTACAAAACGTTTTGTCCCTGATTGTTCCATTATGCTTTGTCTTTCTAATAATAAAGCCCTCATTAGCACATCTGACTTTACTATGTTTTGTGCTTCAGAGTTAATGACTGCTATTGAAATATTGTCTGTTCTCTTGAATTTCCGTAAATGAACTTTGAAGTAGATTTTCAGCTTACAAAGTTAGGAGGCGACAAATCAACAAATGACCTCTTTTGAGTAATTCAAAATGTAGCTTGTTTGTTAGAGGTTAAGAATAATTAGCATATAGGTATAGATTGATAACAATTTATTAGTCAGTTTTTAGTAACCAGTAATAATTATGCCCAATTTTAAAAGAAATACCTCGGCGATAGTTTGGAATGCTTGATTTTCATGAATGTATGTCTTTGATAATATGTCTTTTCAAATATTTGAAAAAAAATCATTTTGGAAGTTCTCCACAAATGTTTGCTTCCATGAGTATATTTCACAATGAAAATTTTTATTTGACAATGTTAATAGAATCTACATTGTGGGAAAATATTGGCTACTCCTAGCAAGATGTATCTTTTTAGCATGAAGTATATATGCTTCACATTTTATGCATGTATTTTTGTGTTCAATTAAAAAAATTCCAAATTCTAACATTAATTGGACTCCTATGATAGGGCTGAGCATTCCTGGTAGACCAGTAGTAGAAAGGAGTGCCTACAGGCTTCCCTTTATTTGATTCCAGACAAACAGCACTTTTTGCCTTTGTTTTAAAAGTGTTATTCTGAAAGTCATCTGTGTCTCTGCCTCTGACATTTCATTTTTAGTTAGGTACTGTTTGAAATGATTAACTTAGATGAATGCTGAAAGGAAACCAACAAGGGACCGTGGGTGTGGGGCGAGTTCCATTTTTAAAAAGTGATTTTAAAATAGTCTATTTTTCTGCTTAACACAGAAGCATTTAGTGTAGCCACCCGTTTCAAATGGGTGCTACCTTTGAATATCAGGAATCACAAAATCAATCTTATTACAACCTCTTTGTTATATGCTTTGAGAAATGAAGACATCGAGGAGAGATCAAGTGCTTTTACCCAGGTCTCAGTTTGTTAGTAGAACTCAGACCTGAACTGAAACTTGAAAATTTCACATTCTTTCCATGCTGTCTATCATATTACTTAGTTTTGCTCAACATTGACTTTTATTACAAAATAAAATTGATGATGAAATCAAACCTGAATCTTAGTTGCTAGTTTGTGGTCTTCTCAGACTTAACAATTGATTAGATGAAATCTTATCCATCTCCATGACCTGTTTTCAGCTGAGTTTTGCATCAGTCTCCTGCGGGACTCTAAAAACTGCAAGTGCTTGGACCCCACAGAATCGAATCTCTTGCTGTGAGCCCTAGGCATGTGTGGATTTTAGGCTTCACAGGTGATTCTGATGCCGAGCTCTGATTGTAATTTCTCCCACCACTGTGTGTCCTTAAAAAAACTTTTTAAAAGGTTGGTCCATCTCTTCTGACAATTTATTTCATGTACCTAGTAGAGAGCAGATGAACTGAGAGTGCCAAGGGCAGGAAGATGGAGAGCGCTGTCTGTTATTGGTATGTGGGACTGTCGACTTGAGGTGGTATGTAGAGGGCAGCAGGTCTGGTCCTGGGGTGATGATACCCTGAAGGTAACTCTTCTCATATCTTTGACTTCAGGCAAAACTGCCTTTTACTTGATGCATGAGAGCCTTCCATAATCTTAAAGACTGTTAAGAAGAGTTCATGTTCTTTCCCACCCAGTGACTGAAGTTGTGCAGGTGATTGTGCTTATTCTGGTTTTTCCCTGTCCTGCTACCCTGATACTTATAAGTCATCAAGTCTTTCCAGTTCTTGCTTTTTAATATCTGTTAAAACTATTTTGCCTCTTTATCCCTCCTGCTACTTTAATTCCCTGTCTTGTTCATCTTCCATATTGCTGTTAGAGCAATTGTTCTAAAAAACAAGTCTGCATGTCATGCTCCTTTATAAAATCCTTCAGTGGTTCTCCATCACCCAGGATAAAATTTAAAGTCATTAGCATGTCTATTCACAGTAATTTGCTACCTCAGTGCCCCCACTCAGAATGTACAGGTTATGTACCCTGCACCTCAGCGTGATGAACATATGTTCTTTCATAACTGCATTTGCAGCATTTGCAGTGTTCTTTGTTTGTGATCCCTTTTTCAAATTGATCAGTTTTGCAGATTTATATGAATTTTTTAATACATCTCATATGTAACCACTCATAGCTGTTTCCTGCTCATCCTTCTTCCCTACCTCTCCAGTTAGTATTCCTTTCAGTACTTTTTTTTTTTTTTTAATTTCAGGAAGATTTATTAGTTTTTTAGACTAAGTAGCAATAGAAAAACATTCATACTTATCGGAGACAAGAAAAGCGTTTTGCAAAAAGGAACCTCAGACCCCAGGCTAAAGTGAAAAATAGGAATTTTGCTCAGCCACACCCTTTTACTACTGAATGGCAACTGCTTTGTATGTGTCTGCCCAACTCCATTAGACAGATCTCTGAGGGTAAGGACTGTATATTTCATTCATCTCTATGTTCTCAGTGTCTAGTACAAGATCTAGTATATCAGCATTCAGCAAACATAATTTTCTTTAACTGATATGGATTGAATTGAATTCCTTGGTGTATTTGGTTAAAACGTTAGCTTTAGTAACTGAAAGAATCGGCAGTAACTTTTTTTTTTATGGATACTCACCTTTTTCCTATTTTTGATGATTTTTAAATAACTTGTATTTTTTTTAATGGTTAAACTGTTTTTCCTCATATAGCACAGTGCCTTGCTTGTAATCATAAGAAGTGGAATATTACTGATCCATGTCCTAGACAAAAGGAGTTATTGTAAATAAGATGGTAGAGAATGACAAATTTGTGTGTTTAGTGGAATAGATATTTCTTTGCCTTTTATGACATCAGAACATGCCATCATTGCATAAATTAACTACTATGTGTTTTTCTTTGTATTAAACTTAGTAGAAAAGATAGGTTCAAATGAAACTGTTCTGTTCTCTTTATATTCTTTTTACCTTATCTCACTGTACCTTGGAGCATGTTCTACCACTAATGAGCAGTATAATTTGGAGGAAATTATTCAATTGCTCTCAGCTTCAGTTTCCTGGTTTATAAAATAGATGACAGTAGTATTCCCTCATATGGTAGGGTTGTGACAGTATTGAGTTATTATCTGTAAGGTGTTTAGTCGAAGAGTACATATTCTTATAACCATCCAGCCTCTTCCCACGCCATCCTCCTCATTTGGGCCTTCATTCAGTTTCCTTCTGGATTACAGTTTTATCCAACTGGCTCTACTCAGTTTCAGCTCTCCTGCTAAACGGGTAGTTCTAGGGCAGCACTGTGCCTAGCACAGTGGTGAGTGAGAGTGAGTGAGCGAGTGAGCCTGTCATGGAAAAGAGAACAGATCCAGGTGGATTGGACTTTGCTTTTCTAGGGTTCTTATCAGAGCAGGTTCTTGTAGGTGGGGAAGAAAGAAAGATGTGTGTATGTGTGTGTGTTATATACACACATAAATGAAATGGTGAAGTTATAATTGTTTAATGGTTGAAGTATTAAAATTGAAGTCTACATCTCTGTCTATTTGATGCTCACTTTAAGTACAGTGGTAGTTTTAATTTCCCCCAGTAATGTGAATATGCTCTTGTTTTAAATGAATGTATTCCAGCTATATTCAAATAAGGAAACTATTAACTGTTAACTTAAATCCTGGTATGATTTTTGAAGCTAAAAAATTAGAGAGACTTTTAAGTCAGGGTATAAAATTTTAAATGAAATATAATCATAGCAGTGTTTTTAAAAATGAATGCAGAAGGCTAATCACACCAAGTGTCACAAGTATTAATGGCTTCTTTGGGCTGGAGGTGATTCCAGTTACTGTGCTCTTGGGAATCAAAACACTACCAAGTTAATAATAGTATTGTGGTTATGATTATTTAAGTGGTTCTTATTTTTAAAGAGAAAACACTAGTGTGTTCTGGCTGAAATGACAGAAAGTCTGGGAATTCCTTCAGAATAAACTCAGGATTATCAGGAGGTGACAGTGGGTACAGGCACATAGAGACAAGATTGGCCACAGTTCATTGTTGAAACTGAGTGATGGGTACAGGAGAGTTCAAAATGTTCTTCTCATTATTTTCCTATATGTTTGCAATTCTCTATAATAGACTTGAAAAATCACAAAATCAAAACAGTGTTAATAACATAAAATGGTTGACTTATAAATTGAACTAATTGTGCATTAGTATCAGTATTATCACATTTCAATGATGATGCATATATTTTTGTTTTAAATAACTGTTTTACCTGAGGAGGAATTTCTTCAATGTCTAATATGAACAAATGTACCTTTTTTTCTAAAATATTTGGATATGAAATCATAATTTTTAGCTTAGAGTTCCTATGGACATCTGGCCTCTGCAAGTACTGCCCAGCACGTAGTGGGTTTTTAGTGTTTTTTGAAAGACTGTCCATAACAGTTACACCAAAAGCAAGCTTTGTTTGTCTTTTGAGCTGTTTTCTTGCAATTTATTTGTGGAAGAAATCTTGATTTTTTTTTTTTTTTTTCCTGCAGTCAAAACAGTTTTGCTGATTATATCACCATTATGTAAATTTTTAAATTGATATTTGGATATAGAGCCTTAATCAAATTCTAATTTGATTTTTTTAAACTTTTGCATGTTTGGTTTTAAGTTCTTCCACAAGGCATGGCATCTGAGTTTCTCTTTTTTGTGAACTTGGTACTGTAGGCTTTTTAGGTTAGAAGTTATAGAAAAATGAGAGGCTTTGATGGTGAAAATTATAGGTTTTTACAGTACTGATAAAATACAGTACTGTAAAATAAATTTAAGAACCACTGATCCAGACTAAATTTCCCAAATTCTGTTTTGGCAAACTTAAAAAATACTTTTCCTCTATTTGTATAGTACATTGTCTTAGTCTATTTGGATTGCTATAACAGAATACCGCAGACTGGGTGGTTATAAGCAAACAACTTTCTTTCTCACAGTTCTGGAGGCCGGGAGGTCCGAGAACACGGTTTCAGCAACATGGTGTCCACTTCCTGGTTCATACATGGTCATTTTCTTGCTGTTTCCTCATGGTGGAGGGGCAAGAACTTTCCATAGCGTATCTTTTAGAAGGACACTAACCCCGTCTCTCTCTACCCTCATGATCTGATCATCTCCCAAAGTCTCTACCTCCAAAGACCATCACTTTGGAGCTTTTATTTCAACAAGAATTTGAAGAGGAGACATGACATGCAGGAGTTATCTTCTAGTTTTAATTTGTTAGATCTTGTTTAGTAGAATCACCAGGAACCTTAGAGGGAGTTAGTGTAATCGCAAAGGGATTTCAGAATCTCATAGTCTTAATTTCATAGTACAGATCTGATACATGAAACAATAGTTTGCTGCTGCTGTCCTTGCATCCATAGTCCTGCCTTCTGCTGTATCTAGATGGCTTTTCAACCCATCCAGTGGTTTATTAATTTCATATACTAGGTTTTTAATTCCAGATGTTCGTTTGATTGTTCTTTCTTTACATATAGCAGTTCTGTGTTGAAATTCTTTATTATGTAATTCATATTGTATATTTTTTCTATAACATTAAATCATTTATTTTTAAATTGTCGGCTAACTCCATTATCTGTATCACTGAATGGCTGCTTCAATTGTTTGCTTTCCTTGCTTATTGATTATATTTTTCTTTTCAAAAGTTTCAGATTCTGGCAGTTTATTGCACGTCACACATTCTGAATAAAAGTCTCTAAGAGCTGTAGTTTTTGTCATCTATCAGAAAGAATGTTCTCTTTTTCTTCTTTTACCCAGAGTGAGTCAGTCAGAGTTCATCATTTTAATCCAGTCAGGGTTGAGCTAGAGCAAGGCTGTTTGCCTTTTTTGTGAGTTTTGGTTCACCTCTGACTAACGCCCTTTCCTCAGGCCTATAGCCGCCTGGGCTTTCAGCTGGCACTTGTGAGTCCTTCTCCTTCTCTGCAAGTTGGCTGAGGAGTCACTTGTTCCCTTCAGGAGTTGGCAGCTTAGCCTGGCAGCCTCTAGTCCTTGAGCACAATAGGCAAATAACTTGAAAAGGAGATTGGTTGTGGTTGAAACAGGACTTCTCCCTCTAGAAGGACTTAATGAACAATATGAGAGTATGGGCTATTTCCCTCTACTCTAATGACTTCTCATTCAAGCACTGACCTTGTAGAGAAATGGAAAGGGAAAGAAAATGGCTAGGGGTTTTCAGAAGGAGCCGCCCATATCCTTAGACTCTGGAAGCTCTGGAAGTCCTCATTGCTTCTGTAACTGTGATTTTTTTTTTTTTGGTGTGGGAAGTCCACTACTTTCTTTTTCCAGTTTTAGTTAGAGCGGCGACTTCCTGTTTGAAAATGGAAATCATAATGTAAAATTCAAAGATAAATTTTTAAATTTCTCCCACATGGATTTTATACCTATACCCCTTAAATGAGAACTATCCTAAAATTCTCATGGAAAATAATAGCTTTCTAATACATGATTTACAGACTAACAGCTCTTCCAGTTCTGTTCTCTCCACTGACAAAGCCCATTTGGTTGACCCTTGTGTAAAAACTTAAATATTTATCACTAGAAAAGATTTCACTCAAAAAGTAAATATAATGATAATTAGCTTTTATTTTCTCTACTTGAAAAACTGAAAAATTCTAAAGATGCTGTAAAGATCTTTTCTTATATTTAACATGAAATTTCAAAAATTTGATTACTTTTTCTTAAGATGCATTGTCTTTATAAAAAATGAATGTTTCTGCCATATTTCCTAATCTACATTTGATTAGACATACAAAATCTGCAACTGAAGCAGACTGCAGGAAAACTGCAGATAAACTTAGTTGTTTTTAAGGATAAGTGATTGAGAAAATTAAATCTAATCAGTGGTACATTTTCAAGAAATAACAAGCATCATGAAAAATATTGCTTCATATTAGCAATAAAGGCTTCTTGTTTCTGCATATTTTATCATATTTTGTAAATATGATTCATAATTTTGTGAGTGGGAATAATACAGTAAACATTTGGACAGTGGTGTGTTTATACAATTTCAAAGCTAATTTACTGCTTTATAGTGGTAGTAGTGCCTTCAAGATAGGCACATACTTTTTTTCAGAAAGGAGGGAGAAGCTTTTTATTTTTGATGTTCATTTTTAGTTGTTCCCTTAAACCTGGGCCTCAAACCTGGGTCCTTGGGTATGTGGACTGCTCTCCAGGCACAAACATAACACCTGAGCCATCAGGGAGTATCAGGAACATAAATTTTGGGAATACACCAAGAGGATTTGAATTCTTCCCTTATGCCCCCAATTTATTTATTTATTTTTAAAGAGAGGAGGGAGAGAAGAAACATCTTAGTGATTTCATGATTTATTTTGATTTTTCACCCTAGCCCCAGATCTCAAATCTAATTCCTTGGGCTTTACATGGTCCACAGGTCCATATCTATCTCCTTGTAGCCTCATGAGCCACAAGGGCGGACCCCATTTTTCTAAATAAAGCGAACACTAATGTTTGCTTAGTGTTTACTCTGAGTCAGTTGCTCTCTAGGTAGCTGTGCCTTGTCTCTCAGTCCTCAGTCAGTGCTGACAGGGCTGACACCTGCGCTGTGCTGGTGAGGAAGCTGGGATGCAACTCAGATCTTTAAAACCCAGTGCCTATATAATACTGTGTGACTTCTAAATGCAGCTTCTAAAATGCAAAACATTAATTCTGAAATCTGAAATACTTTCTAGAGACTGCCCCACTATTTAATTTCCTTTTTTTAATATGTAGGGATTTTCGATTCTAACCTGGTAGGTCTTAATACTTAGTGAACCAATGAAATAATTGTATTTGTAAGAATTTGCAGTAGGTGGTATATAGTAAGTACTCAGTACATTTGGATTAATACTACCATATCTTGGAATTTTGTATTCAGAATTTACATTCAGCTGCTTAGGGTTTGGATCTCCCACTAGAGTGTGTCATGTGGGAATTTCGTTTAGCTTGTAGCCGAAGCCCGCACTGCATGGTGTCTGTACAGGAAGAGTGGGAAACCTTGTCTTTCATAAAATGTCGCTTTCTGTACCAGTGACTGTTTAGAAACAACCATTGTCCTGTAGTGCAGGAGTTTATAACCTTTTTCACGTCATTGCACACGGAATTTCTTTACTAAATAGATCTGTGCTTGTGGCTGTTCCGGGCTCACCTGGCCGCTTGAAGGTGCAGGGGAAGCACTGCGATGGCGCACCTGAAAATGCTTGGCAAGCTACTGTCGTGTCGGGTATGCCAGGGGGAGGGGAGAAGTGAGTGTTGGAAATCACCAGTGTGTTTACTCTGGCTGCCTGCTCTGCTTAAGCATCCATTCCAAACCCCAAATGGAAATTCAGATAATCCAAGGTAGAACATAATTTTTTAGAAGTTAAGTCTCTTAATTGCTTGTCTTCTAGCAGTTAAGAATAAGATGGAGTGACTCTTTTTCTTAATGCTTTAGAAGATGTATTTGTTGGCCTCTAAAGTGAATATAGTTCAATTATAAATTAGAATTATAAAGAAATTATGATACTTTCTAGAAACACCTAATGTATTCCCAAGAGTAAATAGGACTAATGATGTGTTTAATTTAGGGCATTTGTATTTTTAAGGGGCCAACATTTATTCCTTCCCCAAATTTTACAGTAAAAATTAGGTGGGACACGGTACTTTTGTCAGTTAAATAACTTTTAACCAATAGACACATTCAGAGTTTGGTTTTCAGCAGTTTTTCAGCATAGGGCTGTGGGGGTGGGACACACGAAGTTGTTTCACAGTTTTCTTGCCCCCATCTGCCAAGTCTGAAGCTCCTTATCAGATTTTTAATAAGGGGCAGAGTTGATTCTCAACTGGATAGATGTTTCTAGAATACGATTTGAGACATTGTCTCTCTCCTAGGCTCCCATGACTGAGCTGGTTCTTGGTTGGTGGGAGCTGAGGGACACATTTCCACTGCTTCTCTTACGGTGTGGTAGGGGTGGAGGGGCCACGGGTCAGGAGTGCCTGCCTCTTGGTGGTGTTTGCTTAGTTTTGAGGAGCCCTTAGGGTTCTGTCTGCTCAAGCTGAGGTCTATTCCAGTAGAAGTCTTCTAGATAGAAAAGATTATTTCTGACTGCCATACAAATGTGTCTTTTAGTACTTTAAAAATGTTATAGTTTGAGGGTTTTACCACCTTTAAAAATTGTTAAAAATAGTGGATGATTCTATAGTACCCCGTAACTCAGACCATTGTTATATGTTGATTTGGAAAGAATGTGACTGGAATTCAGTACTTCTTTGAATCAGGACATACTGCTTATAACTACATTGTTTAATTTGTCACAGAAATTTACATCTTTGGCTCGCCCTGGTAGCCTAGTGGTTTGGTTTACCAGAATCACATACCTCCCAAGGTTCCCCATTCAAGACCTGGGGCCAGGGAAAACAATCAAGATGAACAACTAAATAAAGTGCTTTTTCCTCCTCTCTCTTCCTGCTCGCCTGTTCACCTTCATTCCTGCCTGCACCTTTCTGTAGAAGAAAGAAAAGAAAGGAAATTTACATCTTAATTTATATCATAAATCTGAATTATATTACTATGAAACATAGGCTTAGTGTTCCCTAAAATAGCATACTTTTTGAAAGAAAAAACAAGGAATATCAAAAATAATTTCCATTAGAGGGACAGAAAATATAATAACAAAATGGAATTCCATGAAGTCATGATGAAAAATCATGCATTATGCATGTACTTTATATTTTAATTTTTAAAATAATAGTCTTCCCTGGCATGTCCCCCAGGCATGTTACAAAGACAATGCAGTCCCCTCACAACTCTCATTGTTTTTGACCTCAGAAATGTGGAATGTTGGCATGCTCTGGCATCTTAGTGCTTAAGTCCACAGCGTCCAGCTGTTGCAATCCACATACATCTGAGACCTGATCCGAGACCTGGGCCCAGAAAGAATAACCAAGATGAACAACTAAATAACAAATAAATACTTCTTCCTGCCTGTCTGCTATGTGCCTTCATTCCTGCCTGCACCTTTCCTTCAAAAAAAAAAAAAAAATTGAAGTATTGATTGTTAAATGTTTAGGGACTAGAAAGCTGCAAAAGAAAAAATGAGTTTTCTCCATTATTTGGGAAACAGGATTGTTTATAAGTGAAATTTGCAAGGCAGGTGGAGTAAATTCTGTGGGGGGACGAGCGCCTGGTGGTGGTGCTGGTACAGTGCAGTGCAGTGCAGCGAAGTGAGTGGCTGTGTGTCGGCGGGGCCACACTGCTGGGCCGGGGCAGGCAGGTGCACAGACAGTGTTGAATGGGAGCTCTCCACACTTGGCAAACTTCTCTTTCCCTAAAACAAATAAAATCTTTATCTTTGGAGAATACCTCAAAATTCAGAACTCATTTTTTCCTTTCAGAAAACTGAAGAATGGGAGAAAAATAAGACAGAATCAGACATGGAAGAGTATATATGGAAAAATAGCTCTTCAGAAAAAAATATCCTGGAAACTCTCGTCCAGATGAAAGCCACTGAGAAGAACCTAGAAGTAAATAAAGAAGCACTGCTTGACACTAAAGAAGTTGAGGATTACAAAAAGTCTGTTGTCAGTCTGAAGAATGAGGGGGAAAATGAAAACAACCTTTCTCAGTACAAAGAATCAGTGAAGAGACTATTAAATTTGACATGAATTACATAGAAAAATATACTTGATTTGTTAGTTTTATTACATATGTGCAACAAATACAAAATTGAAAATGTTATTAAAAAGCCTTTGTTTCACATCAGAGTTAAAATTATTCTTTTCATATGAATGAGCAAAGGCAATGATCATTCACTTTTTTTTCTCCTTCCCCAACTCGGGTCTCGAACATAGATTTTGGGCTTTACATGACCTATACCTTAGCCACTGGGTTTGTCACAGGGGTTTGTCATAAACATTTTCTTATACACAAGGGCACATGAACTCATAGAAAGTCTGTGATTTCTAGTTCTAAAGTGTCTTGGTTTTATCTTTACTGTAAGAACTTTAATATTCATATGTACTTACATTGTTTTGTCACCTGCTACATTATTTTAGGTTACAAGTAAGCTTTCATTTGCTTTTGAATAATGATTTTGGATATTTGTGAAGTTTAGCCAAGAACCTGGTTCCCTGACTACTGTTCAGTGCTTAGTTTACATATTTGCTATTTACACACTGCACTTTTTCCACAGATGATGATTCTGATGAGAAATAAGTCTTTGGGAATATTTTCTAATCTAAACAGTTTGTTCCATCCCTCTCCTCCAGGCTTATTTCACGTTGATTCAACTATGTTTAACATTCTGCTTCCTATTTTCTGGGGCTCATTTCATCAAGCTCAAGTAGAAGCGAAAGTAGAAATGATATTCATCTCTGGATAGCTCAATTAGAGGTTCCAAAGCTCAGGAAAGAAATGAAGTTTAAGGACTTTTAATTTAATGAAATGAGAACTGTCCTAAGAAGCATTCCATTCAATTTAGCTGTCAGTTCAGTATTTAAATGAGATCTGTAGGCACGTCTTGATGGGGCAGCGGTTAGGTCAGTCACTTCCAATCACTTTCAGGTCCTGGGTTCACAAGTTCTGGGTCCAAGGGAAATAACCAGTGTGAATAACTACATATAAATAAAATAAAGGTGCTTCCTCCTTTCTCTTCCTGCCTGCCTGCCTACTTGCCTTCCCTCATCTATACCCTTCCTTTAAATAAAGAAATTAAGTGAAATTATATCTGTAAGTCATTTCTTACCACTTCCAAAGTTGTCAAGTGATTCATTTAAAATCAAAATAAAGGAACTATATACAGAATTAAAGAACATAGGTGAAAGCCAAAAGGAATTTCAAAACAATGACCTAAAAGCTTTTTATGAAATGAAGATATAGTTTGGTCTCAGCAATGCCAAGAATCTGTAGGTTAGAAAGGACTACAGTAGGGCCCTGACTGCAAAAAGTAGAGAAAGGTATGTTGTGTTCCACTTGATGGATACAGTGAATGAAAATAAATTGAATAAAACTGAAAAAAAATTGAAAGGAAAGGTCCAGGCAGGAATGAAGGTGAGCAGAGACAGAAAGGAAGACAGAGAAAAGCATTCTATTTTATTTAGTTGTGCATCTTGCTTGTTCCCTACCCCGGCCCTGGAGCATGAACCCAGGTCCTTGGGATGTATATGGACCACCAGCCAAAGGTAGCTGACCAAATCACTGTTCCACCAGCGTGCAGTTTAAAGCATAAATACTGAAATGCTGAACTTTTGAGAGACTCGTGGAGTTAAACACACAGGTGTAATAACAGGATTTAAGAAGGAAGTATTTTGAAAACAAGTTGAGGAGAAATGGTCTGTTGGGACCGCCTATCCTGCTGTAACCGTACAGGGCAGGTGTTAGCAGAGGGAGTAATTGTAACAAAGAAGTTGATCTTGCCCACAGAGGCCGGGCCATTGCCCTCAGCTTCTGGGAAGCAATGTCATACCTCATAAAAGTGTCTTTGTGTAGAGCTGGAGCTGGGTCAGTGGATTTTAGGATGGGGCTGATCACACCTGATAGTCTTAAACTTGCCATAGAAATCAACCATTGTCCTTTAGGGTGGGGACTTCCCATCGCATGTATCAGTCTATCTGGCAGCTGGGATCAGCCACTCAGGTAATCAGTCATTCCAGTGTTATGGAATTAAAATAAAATCTTTGAACACTGAGACTTGGGCCGGCTTCCTTGGATGGTGATACTCTGATTACATGGTTACACACTGACATTGAGAGAGGATACCAGAAGCTGTAGTTTGGGACCTGGGCTTCATCTATGTGCATCTTCCCTAGTCTGGCTTTAATCTGTATCCTTTCCTGTAATAAACCATAGCTGCGAGTTAACAGCTTGTGTTGAGGTTGGTAGTTTTGGTAACCCTCCACCCCCTGAGATTTAGAGTTGGTGGTAGAAGTGAGGGCAGTGACCTGAAGACATAGGTTGCATCCTTGACACCTAATGACAAAGCTTTAGAGCTGTAAGATTAATGCAAAACTACCTCAAAAGGATAGCAGTTGCTGTCATTTTAATTTTAATAATTAAACAGCAGTTTGTCAATTCAATCTTTGTTCTTTAAACAATCATTGATCTAATATATGCAATGAACATCATAGCCATCCTTACAATGAGGATTCTAAGGATAACACTTTGCTATATTGGTATGTAGTGACTGCTGACTTCAAATTCTGAAATTACTTAGCTGAGAGATAGCTTAAACAGTAGTGAAGAAGACATCTCTTAATTGTAGGGTGTTTTAATTCTTTTGCATATTTTTTCAGTTTTAGCAAACATCATAATACTGTACAGTTACAGCCATCTTAAAAGGTCTGACTAGCTGCAATGTTGGAAAGATTTTAATATCAAGGTTATTTCTCAAATGGGTATAACAACCTTAACCTTACTTGTTGACTGGGCCCTGAGATCTTTTGCCTATCTGAAGACAGTTTTAAATTCTGTTTAGAAGTTTTCCTTGGTCCCTTTGGCTTCCAGGAAGGATGTGGTTTAGCTCCTTGAATGATGGATCTTGTTACCTCTCTAGTCTGTTTCCTCAGTTTATCTGATGATCTAAGGTAGACTTCGAACAAGAGTAATAAGTGTGAATTTTCTTACCAAGGTAAATGTTTGTCCCAAGTTATAGTCATTCCTGTAAAACAATATCCATTTTAGGGGATGAGTAAAATTCAGTGAATAACCAAAGGGGGAAAAAAAACTTTTCCTTACATCCCTTGTTTGCTGGGAAACCTTTAAGATTATAAATAATCTTTTAAAAGAATGTACGAATAAATTTTAGATCTAATTTCTGGATTTATTTAAAATAATTTTAGGATGATTTGAATCATGATATCCCCAAAGTAGTGTGGGTTTTTCCTCTAATCAGAAAGAAATTAATTTTTAAAAAGATGATAATGAATTGAAAAAAAAATTTTTTTAAGGAAAGGTGGAGGCAGAATGAAGGTGAGTAGGCAGGCAGGCAGGAAGAGAGAGGAGGAAGAAGCATTTTATTTTATTTTTATTTCATTGTTCACATTGGTTATTCCCCTGGACCTGAGATGTGAACCTAGGTCCTTGGGTCTTTAGACTATACTCCTTCAGAGGCAACTAATCTAACCACTACAGAGCATACCGCTAATTGAATAAATTTTTGATTCAGACTTAATTTATGATTAATATTCCATAATGTACAATTTATTTAAAAGAGGGAAATTATTTTGTTAATCAGGTAATAGAATTTCCTTTTATCTGTTGTTTATATTTATTGGCTGTCTTTTAATACTTGTTCTCACATTGAACATGGGCTTTCCTCCCCGTTTTTCTATCCTTTCTCTTCCAGCCTCTTTCTCAGCATTTCCTCACAATCCACTATTTCCTATGTTCTCCATAGTATCAGGGATCAGATAAAGGCCTAAAGCTTAAGATTCTTAACAACTAATTACAATTTTCTGCACTTACTCGCCTGAGTCTAAGATTTTGAGAGTAAGTCATGTAAGAAGTGGGCAGAGATGAATCATCTAGAGCTCGTATTTGTACCTGGGAAAACAAAATCTTCAGTTCGGGTATGTAAACTAAAACTTCCAACTTTATTCGACAGAAACCAATACCAAACTCAAAAATCTCACTGTCATAGTTATTGAAAGACGTCATCTTTAGAAAATGAAGGAGATGGATTAGGGAATGAGAAGAATTAGTGAATTGAACATAAAACTAAAAAAACCAGGCAGCTTTGCCCACAGTTAGTAATGGATAATAGTACTCTTGCTCAACCCACTAAGAAATTCTGCTAACATATGTGACAAGAAATTGACTTTGACTGGAAACAAATATGATGGGATGATAGTTTTCTCTCTGTATCTTTCTTCGGTGCTTACTGGGAAAGTGGAAGCTTTTCGACAGATTTCAAGATTGGGCTTTTGAACCAGCTTGCCTGTGAGATCTTGGCTTCACTCTTTTCTAGCTGTGTGACTTTGGCAAGACACCCAGCCTCTCTTCTGTTTCCTCATCTGTAAAGTATGATCACAGTAATATAATGGTTAATAGAATGCACCCAGCTCTTACAGTTGTAGGGCTCCAATGAGTTAATACTGAGCAGCACTGAGAACTCCATCTCCCACACATGCTCGTCACCACAGGGGGCAGAATTATGTAACTTTGGAAAAGGGTACACAATTCAAAAGAAGAAATAATTGTTTTTTGAAAAGCAGTATATTTATCTTTTTTAAAGATTGGTAGGAGCGGGCTTCAGGTCAAAAGATAATTTTTTAACCAAACTACCCTTGTCTCCAGAAAGTGAAAAATGATACTCCTGAAGCTTACAATCTCTCTACAACTTACTATTAAGAGTTCGCCTTCAGAGTGTTACGTTTTGTCATTTGTCTGGATCCCAACTTTCTCTGTCCTGGCTTACGCTGGCCCTGCTGTTTTCGATAGCACCCCGACAGCAGGATGACTAGGCAACAGCAAAGAAAGATGACAGAGGAACAGAGGGCCACAGGGATGAGCCACAGTTCTGAGACCACAGATGCCTCCTCCGTGGGTGCATCTTCCTTCTCAGCTGTATGGTTTCTGCTAGTGGACCCTTTGGTTTTGTTTGGTAACTGTTTGCTACTGTTGAGTCGGGATGGAATGGGCATCTGAGAAAGTTTTGTGTCTCTGGGCACAAAGAACGGAGAAAGAGTCTTGTTGCCTGGATCAGTACTGGGTGAGGCCGTATTGCCCTTGGCGGTAATGGAGTCACCCAGGGAAATGTATCGTGTCCAGGAGTCTGTGGTCGACTCCTTGGAATACTCGGCGTTATTTGTGTTTACAGCCAAGTGATGTGTGCTCGCTGACAGAGCCTCTACAGACCGCAGCACTCGCTGTATCCGGGTGGTGTGCTGCTCGTCTAAATGCATAGCTTTCAGAATCCTTAGTCTGTCCCGCTTACTAGATGAAGACCGGGTATTTAAATATGTGGGAGATGACTGTTCGAAAACCAGTAAATCCGGATCTCTACCTGAAAGACAAAAAGGCAATGTTCATTTTGTTTTTCATTTCCAAGTTAGGACCGTCAGGTGCAGTGGGAGGACTTGCGCTTTGGTGCTTGGAATGACTGAACTGAGCTCATTTCAAGTTCTCCCTGTGCAGCATCCAAAAGACCTGGACACATACTGACTACATTGGGATTTATCTGAACCCTCTAGGACCTTTTCTTTTATAAACAAATACGACATCATGGAGAATACTTTCTGTCTGCCAACGTTTCCTGCAAGAGCTCAGAAACAATAACCATTTGCGAAAGATAGCATTGAAAATTAAACCAACAGAACCCAAGCATTGTGACTGCATTGAAAATCATGAGTAAAGCCCTAAATCTCATCTTTCCAGTCCCAGAGGGTCCTGACTATGCTTTCGGTCTTTTCTCTCTTTTTGTAAGCTCAGTCCTTTCCCTTTGACTTCAGACAGGCACAAATATTGCTCTGTCTTTAAAGGGGAAGGAAAAAACCCCAAACGACAACTTTCCAACAGCTGTCCCTTGAGGATCACACTTCCTCACCACCCCCTCCCCAAATATATCAACATCCATTTCTTTTCTGACTTTGTTTTTTTTGCTGTCTTCTTGTTTCCATTCTCGCTGTTCTATGAAAATTATGCCTCTGAGTCACCAGTAGTGACCTTCTTTCCTGATCGCTTGTGTCTCTCTGCTGTGACTTCTCTTTTGTCCTGTTGGCATCATCCTTCCTTTTAATCCCTCATGACTCTCTTGACCCTAAACTCTTGGACCCTCTCCCTGGACCACCTGCCTCTTGTGTTTTCTCTCCATTGCAGGTTATCTTTTGATCCTAACTAGTTGAGTGGTGTACACAATCTTTACTTCTGGGTCACCTGTATTTTTCTACCTCTCAACTCCCCACCCCACTGAGATCCCTATCAGCTGTCCCCACAGCATCCTGGCATTGAAAGCCATGCTCTGGTGTTTGTCTTGAGCTCTGATCTCACTTCTGGTTTTCCTGGAGCTGCTCACCTACATATCTCATGTCCCCACTGAATATCCCAATGCCGGAGTTATTATTGACTACCCCTTTGCCTCACACAGTGGCCTCGCCTTTGTTCTGCACCCATGCTGGAATCTGTACTGCACAGTGTTTTTTCGCTCCTCTCTCCTCTTCATCCCCTTCAGCCCCTTCATCCGCAAAGTAGCCAAGACCCTTTCCAATGAGCTGGTGATCATCTTTCATTTTTGCTTCAATTACCGTCACCTTGTCCAGCTGCAATGCCCTGTGAACTCAATTTAGGAGCCTGCATCTGCCATGCAATTTCCACAGACTAAGGTGACCTGACACTTAACTTTAATGATGACATTTTCTCATTACCTACATTTTCTGGCTCCCTATGTTGACAAAGTCAAATCAAAATTCTCCTTTACCCAAAGCCCTTTCATTACATGCCTGTCCTGACTTACCTATATTTTCATTGTGACCCAAAGGTGCCCTTACTGTGGCCTGACCAGTCAACTTACTGGTTCATGTTGCAGGATGGAGCCTTGTGTTGCCTCTGCTCAGCTTTTCCAGGAAGCCACCTCTGAGTAATCTAGCTTTCTCTAGTCTGCCTTCTTAAACTTGAGGCCACGTCACGCTTTTTTGCCATTAACTGTAAGTCTTATACTAACCCTAAGACATGTCACATCAACTAGCTTATAAGGAAGTTGTAGCAGAGCTTAGTTGCCACCTTCGGCAGTGTTGAGACAGCCTAGAACTTCGGTGCTGGTAAGTACAGGTCCAGCAATTGATCTCCTTTGTGTTTTGGTGGAAAAGGTCTTTTTTTTCATGTTTACTAATTTGCACCCTGACATTATATACATGGGAAAAGGGCACTTCATATCCACTGATGTGAGTCCATGAGTGGTGATGTCTCTCCCTGCCCCTGATATCCCTCTTTGCAGAGTCCAGTGTCAGCTGACCTCAAAATTGCTATGTGGCATTTTCTTTATTTCCAAGTGGCATCCTTAGCCACTGCAGTAGAGATGCCCACTTGGGCTCTGACCGAAAGTGGTTGGGATAAATGACACAGAAAACCTTAGCGCTTGTTCAGTCCTATGTGATTTGCTTTCATCTGGAGTGAGCTCCTCATGGCTGATTACGCCAGACTAACGGGCCTTTCCTTTTTGTTTTCTGCCCTGGGTGTCCAAAACTTTTCCAGACAGTGTTTACTGGACAGAAACTGTCAGCTAGTTCTAGATTATATGCTGCTACTGGAATATCACCAATATTCTTCCTATGTCCTGAAAGACAGAAGTCATTACCATCTGTGATGTTGTATAAAACGGCTCCGGCTCCAGGCGCTAGTATGCAGCTCTCCAGCGTGGGGCAGTGCACATGCAGACAGTTGGTGTTGTCATGGACTGGGTCGTAGTAGAATACAGCCACACTGCAGGAAACTGAAAGGAGAGAGAGGCGGCCAGAGCACATCGCACGTGGCCTGGTTCCCCTGCCTTGTGAGTCGAGGGGCCATCTCTTTCCAATCACTGAGTAGCAGGGCCTGGCAGGGCTGTGTTCAGACATTTCACCAAACACACTGAATGTAGTAACTTTCTGTGACTACAGAGAATGCCTTTTAAAAGTATCTATCAATTTCCTCTAAGTAGTCTGTCATACATTTCATGCCACATAGGATTATCTGGAATCAATTCTCAACCCCAGTATTTTATGTTTGTGGAAAATTCTAATGACTCCAAAAACCTCCAGGGATTTCTGTACAGCAGATTGCTAGGTGCAGCATCTGCTCAGAATGCTAAGGTGCTGGAGTCACCAGTGAAAGACATCGGAGCACAAGGGCCAAATGGACAGGAAGGGTAAAACCCAGTAATGACAGCAGCGCTGGACTCTGCCTTTAACCCTGATGCAGGTGCACTCCAGTCCATGTCACAAGCCATACCCAGTGGAAAGTGTAATCAAAGAGGGAGCGAACAGACAGACAAGGCTGTTGTGCTTGGGATTCTCATGGGGAGGGCCATCTCCCTATTTTCTAAGTAACTTTGTACCTTAAAACATCACAAAAACCTAAAGCCAGATTGGTTTTCTGACTTTGTTGAATGCAAATCTTCCATCTATCCTTAAAGTGCAACACAGATTTCCTTCCTGCTGCAGTATAGTAGGAATCATGGGGTGGGAAATATCCTTTTGACCAAAGGTATCAACTTCTTTAATAAAGTAAGATTAGAGGGATATTGTGCAATGACCAAACCTCAGCATCTGGCGAAAGCTGCTGTGGAATTCTTTTGGCAGAGCAAGCCCAGCTTCTGTAAGATTTTACCTCCCCCCATACCTCGGGGTTACCTGCTGTGTCTGCATTTGTTATTTATTCAGAAGGAGAAATACTTGGATCAAGGTCAATTAATCGTAGATTGCTAATACATTATAGATTACAAATACATGCCCTGAGGACTGTGCTGTCAAGTTTGAGAGAAAGGAATAAAAACAATCCACAGTTAGATACCTATGTTTCTGATTAGAAGGTCATTGATGCTGTAGAGGACAATTTTAAAAGCGGTCGTCTTACGTTCCTCAGGTAGCCTTCAGAGTCTCAGCTCTGCCAGGCTAGCTGTTGCAGGGTGTGGCATTGCTCAGTTCTGGCGTTCAGCTAAAAGCTGGCGTGCTGGTGCCCTGTCTCCTTTTGGAAGAGGAAAGCCACAGCTTGGAAGCTACGGCGACTCTAAACTCCTGGGATTCTACTGGATCCCTGGAGCACCCCTGGAAGTCCTGAGGTCACAGCGTCCCTGGTATGGAGTCAAGTAAAGTCATGCCCTGGGAAAATGCTGAAAAGGTCTAGCTTTTCCCTCACCTCTCAACAGCGAAGGCTTATAGGAATTAGAAGCACCCGGAAGGTGAAAATCTGGATTCACTGCCTTTTGAAAAGATTTCCCTTTTTTAAATTCTATTGCTCTCTTCTGTGCCTAACTTGCAGGGACCTTAGCCTACAGCAGCTTCTCACGCTGTGGTCTCTGGACAGTTTTTAGAATCTCCAAGCAGCTCCACTTTCTAACCTGAAATCTCACATGCACAACTGGACAGGAGGCACTATAATCACTAAGTTGGTAGCAAACTCTGGAAACCAGAGTGTGGAGCAACCAAGAGAATCTGTATAAAGTATTATATTGCTCTTGTTGTTTCTTTCCAGGTAGTTTAAACATCTTGAAAACATAAGAAGTAAATGAAAACAGTCTTTATACAATTGTAACTTGAAATTCTGCAACAATGAAAGGTTTTCCTGACCACATGTCCTGATCATAGTATATGAAAGATATGACTCCAAGTCCAGATTTCAGACAAAAAGGTCTATTAGGATATTTTGAAAATTTCTTCCTTCCCTCCCTCCCTCCCTCCCTTCTTTCAATTTGACACACATCTCCCTATTTCTTTCTAAATTCCTGTCCAGTACATCCCACATTTGGTAGACCCAAACAAGCACATTTTCAAAACTTTGAAATCATACCAGGATCACCAAAATACTTTGCAAAGGAAATTATTATTAATGTTTTTGAAATCAATTATGCTCTCTTTGGGACTTTAGAAACACGATTAGTTTTCCTGGAGGAAATCTTTTCATTGGGTACCTCAGTGGAGAAAAGCTGATTCTTTGTGGCCAGCAGACGCCATAGCTAGGGCGCTGCGAGGACATTGGGGCTCAGCGTCTCTCCCTTGCCCACCTCTCCCTCCTCCTGGGATCCCCTAGCTCTTTTCCACTGGTCACTGCACTCCGGTGGCACGCCTTCCTTAGGTCTTCCTCTCGAAAGCGTCCCCTGATCTTTGCTGAGGCACGTGAGTAATACTTTACCATCCTTCCGAAGACAGCAGCTCCGACTGCACTTCTGCCCGGTGTTTTCAGTATAGTACCGCAGGAACTGGGCGCCCAGCTTCTGAGACTCCTCCAGGTCAATGAGGAGCCCCGGGAAGCGCCGGATCCAGCAGTCTCTGTAAAAGATGGTGGGGGAGCAGAGAGAGTCTGCTGTCCTCCCCATGCTGAGGAGCAAGACCGCGGCCACCACTACCACTGCCTCTGCTGCTGCTGCTGCTGCTGCTGCTGCGCGCATCTCCCTGGTGGGAAGACTCAGCAGGATGGCTGATTTCCAGCAGGATCCGAGCTGACCATCAGCGTTTAAGAGTTTCTGAAACTTCAGGCTCTCACGAAGGGAAAGCTTCCTTGGGACTCTTCCAGAGGGTCACCTAGAAAAAACCGGGCTGTTCTTTGACTGCCTGTTGGCTTTTCTTTTGTTTCTTCCTAGATGGGCCCCAGGTGAACATTGGACTTGATGGCATTAGTTCTGAACACCTTCCAGGCCATTTTCATATTCTGTCCTGAGCCTCTTGAAGACGTAGTTTCTCTCCTCGGCTTTTCTTCTTTCTCTGAAAGGGAATAGTCACAGACACCTTTTTCTAAGTAAATATAAAGACAAGTAGAAAATGGAGCCAAGAGTCTTTCTGGAGAATACAATGCTTTAGTCACTTGATGTTGGATAAAAAAAGGATTCATTTCACAGAAACAAGACATGGTTTTGTAAGGGCCCTTCGGTATGGTTTTAAAGGAACTCGGGACTGCAGGTATCTTTTAATCATCTCTTTTTAACTTTAAGTTCCAGTAATTCAGATTCACTAGAGAAGCAGTTTGTGCACTGGTTTAAATATTTTATTTTTACTATAAAAAAGGGAGTAAATAAAAACTGAATGTAAAATTAGAACGTTAATTTTACAGTGATTTTGAAAACATCGAATATGAATTCTGGTTTCTTCTGGGGTCGATATATTTTGTAAAGGATAGCCACAGTTTTCTTAAAAGAGGATTAAAGATTCAACCCAAAGAACATCCTTATAATATAGAGAAACTACAGCACCCCCTTAAGGTCTATATTGTTCAATCAAGTATCGGAAGTGTAATTTACAGTGAAAACTGGATAAATTTTAATTGAAGCTTGTCTACTCTGTTTTGGATATTTATGCTTGCAAGTTATAAAGGAGATTCTTTGTGAAGCATATATGTACAGGCAGTGTGTCTCCAAAACAAGCAGTTGCTAAGAAATGTGTGTTAGGGAAATCATTTTGGATTTCTAAATATTAATAAAACTAACTTCAACTGCAATGCCACAACACTTAAAAAGATATTAAAGGCAGTGAAAATGGCCTCTTTTGTAAAGATTGTGGGTTTCATATCTCATGATCTGCAAGATGACAAATTAGCTGAAAGCATAAAACTTCTTCTTTTCTGTATCCATTTTATACAAAGCATTAGAGATAATCAACTTTTGGCCTAAAGTTCAGTACTGTTCTTTTTTGAAAAAAAAGGAGCAACTTTTTCTATCCTATCCTGTAATCTGTTTAGTTCATAACTTTTTTTGCTGAATTCATTCACTTATTTGAAAATTTTTAAAAATTTTTTAAGCTTTCATCTCTGTTTCCTAATAACTTGCTTATCACATATTTTTTGGTTTTCAGAAACATGTAATATTATTAATCGATAATAAAAAGGGAAATATTAAAAAAACTGAAAAACATTAAAAACCAAAAATTCCACTTTCTTCACTTCCAATATAAAATTACATCATGGGCTAGCGCCTAACTTAGCATAAGCAACATAAAATATACAAAACTGATAAATATGTTATCCTAATAAACGTCTCATAAAAGCAAGTTTCAAAGTTGCTTACCTATGAGCCATCAGCCCATCTGTTCTGAGGGGAGAGGTTCCCTAATGGTCAAAAGACAGAACAAAACATCACTACCTGGTATTCCGTGAGATTCTGTAGCTGTTTTGATTAGTTCCTGCCTGGGAACATAAACCGGAAAGTCTGCTCTCTAACCTTGTAACCTCTGTGTCTCAGCCACGTTAAATGTAGTTTTTTTGTGTGATATGTAATTCCTTGGAGTTCTCATGTTCCCTGCAGGGATGGTAAAACAATCCACAATTGTTTAGTCCTCTTGTTGTCAAATGATGTTCAAGTAGAGATCGAAATTGCATTTTAAAGAACCGACAAGTTCTAGTATATATATAAACATTTTAATAATTTAAAAACATATTTTAGGGTGATTGCATAAACATTTAGTCTGAAAATGGGTAGCTTCTTGGAAGCAAGTATTTTGAAAGAGAGAGACAACAGGATTGCTGGGGCACAGCAAAGACAGCACCCCTGCCTGAGGAATGTGGTCCAGAAGGATCTACTCTCAAAACTTATCCATGTGAGATAAAATGGCAGAAAGCAGAAAGCAACTACAACTCTGAGTAAAATGTTGCTGATACAGTCTTTGTACGAATTCTACCAAATACCCAGGGCGGTTCCACTTTTGTAATACGGTGATATATTGTATTTATTTCCAATTGGGCACTTGTAAGATGGGTTCAAAATTTATATTCATACCTTAAAACTCACCCGTTTCTCCTTAAGAGCCTGATTCAGTAGCTCCGGTGTGTGAGAATGATTTGTTTTTATAAATGTACTAAGTGATTTCCTAAGATGTTTGGGAAACTGACAGAAATGACTGAAATAAATGGAAGTTTTCCTACATGAGATGCTTAGCTTGAATTTACTCAAGCTATTTTAAGACCTGTGCTATGTTTAACTCATTTAAATAGCCCCCTATAAAAGGAAAAAGATATCTCAATTTTGCTTGTTAAAAAACAAAAATATTAAGTTGTTTCAGAACTATTGGAAAGACTCAAAATAAATGATAGGAAAGTAATAGCACAGGTTTACTAAATTCAAAAGATTAAAGAAACAGTCAATATTTCACACTGCTTTGAAGATACTAATTATATTGTTGACTTAACATTTTCCATCAATTAATAAAATTTATGGAAATTGTTTATTAAAATGGGGCCTGAGAAATTTAAATATATCACTCATTTTTCTTAAAATGTTTTTATTTTATTAAATTGATATAACTAACATTAAAAATCCAAACCACACAGGTAAGTGCAAAAAGAAAGAAAAACTATTCAAGATCTCATAAGCTTAACATTTTGGTAAACATGTTTTGATACTTCTCTATAAAAGAGTATATACATTTATACAATTTTACTTAAGTGGATTCATTCCTTCCTGGAATCTTTTTAAAATTTTTTTTGGCCGAACATTACATCATAACATTGTATAGCAGCATCATAAATCAGTATCTGAATATGATTCATTAAGTTTAGCACCAACAGTTCAGTTTTATCCTTCACCTGAGTATTGACCCCTTTAACCTGATTTGCCCTCTTCCCTTCTGATAACTACCCTTCTGATAACTTCCCTTCTGATAACTTGATTCTGTCGACTAAAATTTTATTTTTATTTGATTTGGTTCGTTTCTTTATTTGGTTTCTCTATCTCATCTCATGAGTGAGATGACTTGTTTTTCTCCTTTCAGAACTCATTTGTTAAACCAGTGGAAAGTTGTATTTTTCAATCTCTCTAAAGAAAGCTCTATACTGAAAGTTGTGAGGTTTCTATTTACAAATGTACCAAAATTTACTCTGCACCTCAGCTTCCTCAGCTGTAAATAGTATAAAAATAGTACTGTAAATATGTAAAGCACTTATCAGTGTTTGGCATATAAGAAACATAATTAGCACAATGTTAACAAAGTAGCATATAAGCTACTATTGTTGTCATATATTATGTTTTCCAATTTTTATTATTAAAAGCAGTACTGTGATAAACATCTTAAACTCTTTCCATTCTAGGTCAGATGGTACATTTGCCATAAATCCTTAAAGAAATAGTCTAACTCTGATCATTTCTTTCATCTTTTGTAAAACAAATTGTGATGTCATGTGCTTGAGAAGCACAGACATGGAAGACAGTCTTTATTATTAAAGGGTTAGTCAGTAACAGCTATAAAATTGTATCTCCAGTTATACATAAGCAATATTTTCATGAAGCTTAGGTCTCTTGCAAGTAGAGGAGTTTATATTGCATTTGGCTTAACCTAAAACCTACTGTGTGAGTTATTAAAATGATTTGATCTTTCACTTGCTTCCAGTTCTAAATGACATTCATGTCAGTGGCTGAAAAACTTATAGGATCAGACCCCAGTATTGTTGAAATGACACCCACATTCTCTGTCCAAGTTGATCTTGCTCTGATTCTGTTTTTGAATTGTCCTTCCCCACCCCTCCCCTCCAAATTGCCTTTCTAATGCACATCATTCTTTGAGTGTGATCTTTTTGGTCTTATTTTTACAGAAGCATTTTATCCATTTTATTTAGCTTTTCATCTTGCTTGTTTCCCTGAGCAAGAAAATACCATTCTGAGGCAAATCTGTGATGGGTGGGAAACAAAAGCGCCTTTTTGTGAAAGGATCTAAAGGACTGATGAGAGACTAGAGCCTGTTCCTCTTGGCTGACCCACCGAATCCGGCATTGTCCTGATGGAAATACAAACAAATCCCAGGCCCAAGCCCCTTTGATACTAGGGCACCTCCAGTAAAAGTTACCATGGAGTGGCACCCAAAGAGGGTGCTAAATTCATGGTCACTCACCCCCAAAGAACCTTGTAATATCTCTGCTGCACCCTCACTGAGACCAGAAGTGGGAGGTTCCTCTGGGAATGGAGTTTATCAGTAATGATTTAAAGGCCAGGTGAAATGAGGTGAAAAGCAAGTTTTTCACAAGAAAAACACAAGAAAATGATGGAACAAGGCAGGTCACAGATCTGCCTTTGTTCCTCCACTCATGTTTCCCAGGGAGACCAGAACCTACTAGATGTTTTTCTCTTTTTCTTTTCAGTTCCTTAATCATGGTATATAATAAAGAATATGATAGATGATGTCGCCTGACTATAAAGCGACTAAGTTGTACAGGACGCAGCACAAAATAACCAGTGTGCTGGAAAGATTTAATGTTTGCGAATGGAACTGGTTTTTAATCCTTTCCATTTCCGAACAAAAAATATTAATCAGGATTGTTGAAGTATCTTCTGCTTGAAATAGGGAAATATGAAGGAGGTAAAATTGATATTTGTAAAGAAAAAAGAACAAAAACCCACAAAAAAAACCAAAAAAACCACCACCTCGACCAAGTTGAGGGCCATTGTAGTCGGTTCTGGAATCTTTTTTTTTTTTTTTTTTTAAGGCAAGGTGCGGGCAGGATTAAAGGTAACTAGGCAAGCAGGAAGAGAAAGAGGGAAGAAGCATTTTCTTTTCTTTTCATTTTAGTTGTTCACACTGGTTGTTCTTCCCCATCCCCAACCTAGGACTAAAACCCAGGTGAATGTCGTCTGTGTCCTTCAGAGTTGCTTGACCTAACCGCTGCTCCACCAGGGTGCACCAGTTCTGGAATCTCGATCTGAGAGTTTTCAAGAGTTTGTTTTTGGTAAGTTAAGAGTGAACACAGCCCATTTTCTCCCAGCGCTACCCTGAAACTCCCCTAACCCCTTCCTACCATCAACTCTCTCCTGAGCCGCACAGCATCCTCATTACTTGGGGGCGCACTTTCTATCTGCAGTGTTCAGTGGGGAGGAGATGAGGGAGGAGTCCTTCCTTAAGTAGTCCTCAGTGGGCAGAAAGAGGGTGACAGGAAAGCCACCTCTGTGGGCAACTAGAACATTTTGTCATGGCTAGCCCAACAAAAAGACTAGGGAAAACAATAGCTGGTCAAGAATATTTAGGCAGGCCCCAGCCTTAACTTCAGCTGAGTTGTACTTTTTTCTTTTTAATAGTATAAAGAGACTCACAGGCCCCAGCAGCAAACACCAGCTCCTCTGCTGCGCACCCCTTCGTGGGCGCTGCGCACCCGCTGAGCTGGCCCCTGCCCCGCTGCTTCTGCAAGATGGTCCCCACACCCTGACCCGCCCACGACCATCCCGGGCTACTGTCTGGTCCGGAGACGGCCTGTCGCCTCCGCCCGCGGGACGCGATGCGGGACAGGGGCCGTGTGGCCGTCCCAAATATGCTATCCTGACTCCTCGGACCCCAGACTCTCCTCATCCCGATCCCCCCACGCCCTTCTCTGTTAACATTTTTTTCGGTTGGGCTGCGCGTAAAGCAGCGTGCGCCGAAAAGCCGAGGGGCAGCGTCGGGCTTCCGCCCCAGCGGCGCGGCAGACCCCCGTGGTGCGGGGTCGCAGCTCTGGGCGCGCGGGGGCGGCTGCGGGGACGCGCGCTCTTGCCCGCGCCGCCCGCGCCGCCGCAGTTTAGGTGCCGCGCGCCGGGACGCCGGATCCAGCTCAGTGTCCGGCGGGCGGCGGTGGTCCCCCGGGCGGAAGTGCGAGGTCGAGCGTGGGAGGACGCTGCGGGCTGAGGCTAGGCGCCGCTCCGAGGCACCTAGGCCCCGCACGACCAGCGCGAACGCGGCGGCACCCGCCCGGCCTTTTTTGGCGCGACGGGAGAGCTGCTGTGCCCGGGCGCCGCCCGTGGGCCCGGAGGAGGGGCGGCTTCCGGGGCGCCGCCGCCTAGCGCGCCTGCCCCGGAGCCGCGGCGTGTAGAGCTGGCGGGTGCCCCCGCGGCCCCCGGGCCCCCAGCCATGTCGACCGAGGAGGTGGTGCAGATCCGTCTGGAGGATCGCTGCTACCCGGTGAGCAAGAGAAAGCTCATCGAGCAGAGCGACTACTTCCGCGCCCTCTACCGCTCCGGCATGCGCGAGGCCCGGAGCCAAGAGGCCGGCGGGCCCGAGGTGCAGCAGCTTCGCGGCCTCAGCGCCCCGGGCCTGCGCCTGGTGCTGGACTTCATCAACACCGGCGGGGCCCGTGAGGGCTGGCTCCTGGGCCGGCTGGGGGAAAAGGGCGCCGGGGCGGCGGAGGAGGAGGAGTTGGACGAGGGGAGTCTACTGTCCGAGCTGGTGGAGGCTGCCTCCTTCCTGCAGGTCACGTCCCTGTTGCAGCTGCTGCTGTCTCAGGTGCGCCTCACCAATTGCCTGGAGCTGTACCGCCTGGCCCAGGTGTACGGGCTGCCTGACCTGCAGGAGGCCTGCCTGCGCTTCATGGGGGTGCACTTCCACCAGGTGCTGTGCAAGCCCCAGTTCCATCAGCTGGGGGCGCCCTCCCCGGCCCCCGGGGATGCCAGCTTGAAGCAGAGGCTCAGGGAGGCCCGGATGATTGGGACGCCTGTCCTAGTAGCCTTGGGGGATTTCTTGGGAGGACCACTGGCCCCTCATCCGTACCAAGGGGAGCCTCCGTCCATGCTCAGGTACGAGGAGATGACTGAACGCTGGTTCCCGCTGGCCAACAACCTTCCTCCGGAACTGGTGAACGTCAGGGGTTACGGGTCCGCCATCCTTGACAACTACCTCTTCGTCGTGGGCGGGTACAGTATCACCAGCCAGGAGATCTCCGCCGCGCACTCCTACAACCCCAGCACCAACGAGTGGCTCCGGGTGACTTCCATGAACCAGAAGAGGTAAGCGCCCAGCGCAGTGTGGCTACTCACCAATGCGGGCTCAGCCGCGAGTTCAGCCCCGTGTCCACTGGGCAGACTTGGGAGATTGAGCAGAGGTGAGAATGACATCTTCTGGACACTTGCTGGTCTTGACTCTGGCCAAGTTCTGGATGAACGCAGACCTTGAAGAAGAAGCCTATGAGGCCAACCAGCTGAGTGGCTTCCTTACAGGCAAACGTCTTTTCTGTGGTCTAGTGGGGGAAACGTCCTGTGGTTCCCTGAAAGGAGCCTTTAGAAAATCTTTACTTTTGCATTTATTTTGACCTTTTACATTTCTTGGAATCTGATCCTGGGAAAATGACACACTGGGCACTAACTGTAAGGCTGACTTTGGGGGATTTTGTGGTTGTTAATGACTTCGAAGCTTTCCACACTTGGGGCACCAATCTCATCAGGAGAACATCATTAGACTTTTATTAATATTGGCTGTATAGGCTTATGGCCTTTTAAAATGGCTTTTGGGTTTCTTTTGCTTCCCAGTTATGTCATCGACCCAGAACCTATCAGGGGTCGCTTATAAATTAGGACCTTTCCACCCACCCCGGCCTTCTCACTTCCCTCCCAACATGAACTTGGATAACTTGAAGTGAAAAGAAGAGGAGCAGTTGTGGGCAGGGGTAGGGAAGGAGCTAGAAAAGAAATAGGAAAATAAGAGCAGAGGCCAGAAACAGGAGAGGTAGTATGAGAGAAAGATGGTAGATGGTAGGACCAACATGGTGCAGAGCCATTCAGAAGAGGGGAG
Organism: Solenodon paradoxus; assembly: GCA_004363575.1. NCBI lineage: Eukaryota > Metazoa > Chordata > Mammalia > Eulipotyphla > Solenodontidae > Solenodon > Solenodon paradoxus. The sequence continues at coordinate 1,111,863 of RJWH01000200.1, forward strand.
AACAACTGTAACCCAGCAAGGAAGGACAAGAGGACTCCTATGGCCCACCTACTTCCATGTTAAGCCCTACCATGTCTTGAAGTGTGGAGCACTGGGTTGGGGACCCACTCCTGGGAAACAGCATCTTAACAGGAATGGAAAAGCCATTACTAATATTTACTTCACTGAAGGAAAGTGTTCTTTTTTTCTGATGACATAAATAATACATAGTTCTTATAGAAGAATGGAAACAACTGAAGAAGCAGAAAGCTGATCTCTCCTGCTTGTCCTTCCTCCAGTCAATAACCATCTATAGTTTGGCATCCTTTCTTACAACCCTTTTAAAAAAAATTAATTTAATTTACTTTTATTTTGTTTTTAAGGCAAGGTGCAGGTAGGAATGAAGTCAAGTAGGTAGGAGAAGAGAGGAGGAAGAAGCACTTTATTAATTTTTATTTAGTTGTTCGACTTGGTTATTCTTCCCAACGTGGGATGCAAACCTAAGTTCTTGGGATGTACATGGACTGCAGTTTGGCTGGAGACAGTTGACCAAATCACTACTCCACCAGGGTGCAGCTCCAAAACCTTTGTATTGCACTATTTGAGGTGATGGCATATTGAAAATTTGGTATACAAACTGTTATTTGTAAACAAACTAAGTGCTTGAATTGAAGCAACAAAGGAACACTCAAGTTATGGCCTGTGCTGAGATTAGGACTGGAAGGCCCAGCAGTATCTTCTACATGAGATTCCACTGTATCCGCTGCTGTTGGATTAGGCATATGTGAGTGCGTTTCATGTGGCAAATTCCTGGAATCCCTGGACAGGTAGGGCAAAATGTATGAAGATTTTCAGTTTTAGTAGCTCTTGCCAAATTGTCCATCAGAAAAGTGTTCTAATATTCTTTCCTGTCAGCAGTATTGAAACTTGTTGGCTCCCTGTACTCTTTCTGAGATGAAATATTATCATAATTTTGCCCATCTAAATGGGCAGAAACAATGGCATTAATTTTCTCTGAGTGGAAAGGAGATTTTATTTTTCAGGTGTTTTTTCGATATTTGTATGTTGCTCTCTCTTTTTTTTTTTTAAAGGAAAGATATGGTCAGGAATGAAGGCAGTAGTAGGCAAGCAGGCAGGAAGAGAGAGAAGGAAGAAGCATTTTATTTACTTTTCATTTAGTGTTCACACTGGTTGCTCCCCCCCAGACCTGGAACTCGAACCCAGGAGCATATGGCCTATATCCCCCGGAGGCGATTGACCCAACCGCTGTTCTTCCAAGACTTGCCTGTATATCTTTTTAGATGACCTTTGCCTCTTTAAAAAAAAAATTGGCTTGTTTATTTTTTTCGTATCCATTTTAGAAGTTATATTTATGTATATAGAAACCAATGTGTTTTGTCTCTTAGGTAATTAATGTTGCATGTTTTTCACCCCTGCCTATATAATAAGTTTAGAAATGAAGTGTCTCAGGTGACCCAACTGGTAAAAATCAATGTGTAGAGGAGTATTAAGAGTTATAATGAACTAGGGGGCTACTGCTCCAGGGAAAGAGGGTACTCCCCACACCTAAGCCACGGCAGTGGTTGAATAGACGTGAGGATTGGGGTAAACAGACTTCCAGAGATCTCAATTTTTAAATGCAAGCAACTTACACCATTAAAAAAGCAAAAACTTAGTAGCATAAGCTTCTAGAACAAATGAAGTGTGGCCACTCTGAGCCTCTTGAGCCTCCAATTTTGGACACTTCAGGTTTATAGCATACTCTTAGATGAAGAAATTTAAAATATTCTGTAGTCAAATTTTACATATGTGTTTTATGATTTTTTTTTTAAAAATCGAATAGGAAACTTCTGCAAGCTGAGATTATATAAGTAATCTTGGCAGCTGTTACTTTTATAGTTTTAAGTTTTTATTTTTTTAAATGCATTTTTAAAATTTTTATTTAATTGTTCACACTGGTTGTACACCCCCCCCCCCCCATACCTGGGACTGAAACCCAGGGGTACATGGCTGTGTGTTTCTTCAGAGGCAATTGACCTGTTACTCTATCAGAATGTATCTCTTTTTTATTTTCATACCTGAATTTGTTTGGGATTTATTTTCATATAAGGCATAATGTAAGATACAGCATATTTTCTGAATGTTCCAGGAGCCTCACTCCTAATCACTGTGATTTACAAAACCATTTTTGCAGTTGGCTAATTTTCCTATTTCCAAATTGGCAGATTGGCCATTCCTGCCTCATTTTTAAATGATTGCAGCTTGGTAATCTGTTTTATTTGTGTCTGGTAGAACAAAGAGCCCTTTATTCTGTTTTGTTTCATTTATTGTTTGGGTAACCTTGGAACACTTTCTCCTTCAGATAAACTTTAGAGTCAGCATGTGAAGTATCATTGGGTTGTTGATTGAGATTACGCTGTGTTTGTAGATTAATTTTCGATAGTTTTTCTTTTAATAATACTTCATACTAGAAAAAAAATTTCTTCCCCCATGTATTTATTTAGGGCTTTTTTTTTTGGTCCTTTAGGAATATTTCTTTTATTATCTTTGTATAGTCTGTGTGCTTTTTGATAGGATTATTCTTCAGTATTTTTAAGTTATTATATTTTCTACATGGATACTTTTTTTTTTTTCTAATAGGTAAATGATGTCATATTGGAATTTGTAACTTTCTTTATCTCCCTTAGTTTTTGGCTTACATCTGATGTGCTCTCTACCTGAAGTCTTTCCAAGCCCTCCACTGGGCTAAATGTTCAAACACCCTGTTCCTCCCACCTTACATTGAGGTTTTCCGCATATTTGTGTCTCTCTCCCTTCTTGTGGGAACCTGTAACTTTGAGCTTAAGTATGCTCCCACTGCTAATAAGATGTCCAATGAATGCTTAAAATGCAGGGTGTTTTTGAATTAGGGAATATATTTTTACATCACTGTAAAAAAATAAGGTCATTGTTTGTATAATTTTATCTTTTAAGATGTAATGTATAGTGAGAATTTTATTTATAACAGTCATAGCTATTTAGAATAGCTGAAAAATAATAGATACCACTTAATCAAACATTTACTCTGCACTAGGTGCTATTACTGCTTTGTGTGTATTCTCACATATTTTTATTTATGTATTTTTATAGTATTTTATTGCAACAACTTTGTCTTATAAATTAAACCATATGTAAGTTCCCCATATGTGCAGTTTCCCCATTCCATAGATACTTATCAACATACCTTGCCCTCCAGCAAACACCAAGTGTTTTCCACCATTGTCCAGCGGCTCCGGCGCTGCTTGTCCCTCCCCGCCCCACTTCCTGTTGAAAACCTCAGCTGTATTGCAAGTGTCCAAGAGTTGCTTTTGTTTAGTCTGTTCCTTTGTTTTGTCTGTTCATGTTCCACCTGTGAATAAGATCATCTGTTACGTATCTTTCTTCTTTTGACTTATTTCCCTTAGCATAGTCCTCATTAGATCCATCCATGTTGATTCAAATGGCAGGATTTCATCTCTTCTAAGGGCTGTGTAGTATTCAGTTATATGTATATTTATTGCATCTTCTTTATCCATTCATCTGATGTTGCGCACTGTATAGCGTAGTTTCCAGTTCTTAGCTATTGTGATAGGACTACAAATAAACATGGGTGTACATAAATATCTGAGAATTAGTGTTTTTGTATTTTTCAGATAAAAACCAGAAGTGGGATGGCAGGATCATAAGGGAATTCTGTCTTCAACTTTTTGAGGACTCTCCACACTGTTTTCCATAAGGGTTTCACCAATTTGTACTCCCACCAGCAGTGTGAAAGTGTTCCCTTTTCTCCACATCCTCTCCAGCATTTGCTGTCTCCAGACTTTTGGTTAATAGCCAGTCTCTCAGGTGTGAGGTGGTATCTCACTGTTGTTTTGATTTGCATTTCCCTGACAGCCCTCGAGTAGAACCATCTTTTCATGTGCCTGATGGCTGTCTGTGTATCCTCTTTGGAAAAGTGTCTCCAATTCCTCTGCGCATTTTTTTTTTTAATTGGATAGCCTTTTTTTTTGTTACTGAGTTTTGATGATTATAGGTGATGAGCACTTTCGTTTACCTGTTGGTCATTTGTATATCTTCTTTGGAGAGGGGCCCTTTTTTAGATCAGACTGTTGTTGTTTTCAATGTTGCACATTATGAATTCTTTATATGTTTTGGATATTATCCCCTTATATGATTTGGAAATACTTTCTCCTGTTCCATGGGTGGCCTCCTGTTGATTGTTTCTTTGACTCCGCAAAAACCTAGTTGATGTTACAATTTTTGTTTTTGTTGTTGGTACTTGTAGTGTCATATCTAAAAAGTTATTGAGAAGGTCAGTGTTAAGGAGTTCTTTCCCTATTTTTCTGATCAGAATTGTATGACTTCGGGTTTTGCACTTCAATTCATTTTGACTGATTTTGTGACTGATGAAAGAGGGATGCCCGTTTATTCTTTTGCATGTGGATGTACACTGTTCCTGCACTGCCCATTAAAGAAACTGTCCTTTCCCATTCTTGACTCCCATGGCAAATATTACTTGACTGTATATGTCTGGGTTTATTTCTGGGCTCTCAGTTACATTGGTCTGTTTGTCTTTATGCCATTACCTTACTTTATTACTGTAGCTTTGTATAAAGGTTGAGAACAGGAAATCTTAGGCCTGCAGATTTGTTCTTCCTCAGGATTGCTTTGACTTTGCTTTGCCTTCAGGCTCTTTGGTGATTGCATGTAAGCTTCAGGATTGTTTGTTCTATTTCTGTGAAAAATATCATTGGAATTTTATCAGGGATTGTATTAAATCTGTAGGTGCTTTGGGTAGTATGGACATTTTTGCACTGTGACTTCTTCCTCTCCAAGAACACAGGATATCTTTGCATTTGTTTGTGTTCTCTTCGGTTTCTTTCATCCAAGTATTTTAGTTTTCAGTGTACAGGTCTTTTACCTCCTTGGTTAAATTTACTTCTAGGCATTTTACTATTTTCGTTTGTTTGTTTTTGTTTGTTTTTTTTGCTTTTGGTTTTTGCTATTTTGAATGGGATTATTTTATTTCTTTTTCATATGTTTTGTTAGCATATAGAAATGCAGCTATTTTCTGTATGTTGATTTTGTATTCTGTACCTTTACTGAATTCATTGACAGGTATTTTCTGTAAAATCTAGGATTTTCTGTATGTAAGATTATGTCATAAATTAAAAATTTGCCCTTTAAATAATTTATTATTTTCCAATAAGTGATACACAAATATTGTGTCTTACTGTGTTGCTTTTTAAAATGTCATCATGTGTGTCTCAGCTTCACCACATCTTTTTTTTTTTTTTTTTTCAAGGAAAGGTGCAGGGCAGGAGTGAAGGTGAGTAGGCAGACAGGCAGGAAGAGAGAAGAAGCAGCACCTTTATTTTATTTTAGTTGTTCATACTGCTTGCATCCCCCTGGGCCTGGGGATTGAACCCCAGGCATATTGTGGCTTACTTATTCAGAGGCGATTGACCTAACCACTGCTCCACCATCATCACAATCTTTATGGCTAACATTTTTCTGGACATTATTGGCTAGACAAAAAGAATGAAATGGTTCTTGTCTTTAAAGAGTTAGAAAACTCTTTTTGCCTCCTGAATGTTAGGGATCCATAGTAGGAAAACACTGTAGAGATAATGTTTGTGAAAAATAGTTGATAGCTTGAATTTATACCTTTTTATTACTCAGGTTGAAGAGTGCAAGAATTATTTTCAAAAGTCAGAAACAAGATTGAGAACATTCCAGAATACATTCCAGTCTGTGACTGCACTTGTTCACAAATGAGAAACCACCCCTCCTAAAATCAGGAAATTTAGGCTTCTGACACCAGAAAAGCCTTCCCTCTAGAGGACTGTTTCTGCACGTGCTACCCATTCTGCCTCTTCTGATATGTGAATTTGGGCTTTACTTGTCCCCACTTCACACATGGGGCAACTGAGGCACGAACAGAGATGCAGTGACTTGTCCACTGTCCTAGAGCTGTCGGGTGGTGGAGCAGAGATTTCCTTCTGCAAGCCCAGGCTCATGACTCCTAGCAGCATGCCTCTTCATCCACTGGTCTCTTTGGGGGTGCCGGTTTCATGGTAAAACAGATTCAGTATTGAAACATGTTTCTCTTCAAGTGAATTTGAGCATGTTGCGGTCTGGAGAGATGGAATTGTTTACTTCTAACTGTCTGTTCATTTAACCTCAAAAAGAAGCCCCTTACATGTTTGCTTAGGACAAATGAATATGCTGGATGAATACTAAAAGCTGTTTTGATCTGACAAAATTTACTATCTGTGTACCTTTGGGGTGCAAAAGCAAATTGTGGGCTGGTAAAATTTAGTGCGTATTTGCAAGCTTTATTGCCTTTGGTTCCCCAAATTTGCACATACAGAGAGGGCATCGTGGTCAGCTTTTAAGGACCATTGGCAGAAGGAAAAGTAATCAACATGGCCCAGGGACCCCCCAGTTACTGCCACCCTTGTGAAGTCTGCTGGCATGAAAAGTGGGATGGTTGGCTGGTTTTAATGGACAACATGAGGTTCTTGATGAAGAGCGCTCTATTCACTCTTGATTTGAAAAGCAAACCAAAATTCATTAAATAAAAACATTTCAGGCCCCCTGAAAAATCTGAATATTTTAGTCAGTGCCTATCACTAATATATCATAGTGCATCGGTGTTTACTAATCACCTCTTAGGAGATTAGCAGGGACTACTTGGAACTGAGTCTTCTTAGTATGTCTGCTTGCATACTTTTTCCTGTTTGTAGCCTCTGTCCCTTTCCTTTCTTAGGATATTGTTATTTTTGAAGAATTTGTTGTGTTGGACTTAGATGTGGTCTCTAAATTCACCTGCTTCTGGCCTCTCTTTTTCAACCTCTAGGATAGGTGCTAGGTCTTGTAAAACTAAGACATCCTGATCAACTGTTGCACTGGTCTTAGCGGATTGACCCGGCCCTCCCCGTTGTCCATCCTTCCTGCCTACGAGGAGTACTATGCCACTGGAGCATCACCTTGTCTTCTTTTTAGTTCAGAAATCATAAGGCTTTCGTCTAGTGCCTGAAGCCCACGAGCACCATTTGGGTCTATTATTGAATGTAGGGCTTAAAACCAGTTTTTATTTTATTTATTACTTATTTACTTAGTATTTATCTTAAAGGAAAGGTGCAGCCAGGAAAAAAAGGCAAGCAGAGGCAGGAAGAAGAGGAAAAAGCATTTTATTCTATTTTTATTTAGTTCACCTTGGTGGTTCGCCCTGATTCCAGGACGTGAACCCAGTTCCTTGGGATGCACATAGGCTTCGCCAGCCAAAGGTAGTGGAACCGTCCACTCCACCCGGGCACACTAATTTCTGTTTCGCTTACTATGAAAAGTGAGCATTTGTTAACGTGTAAACACGTTCAGAGTACTCTGAATGAGTTGGCTGCTTACCTCCCCCCGCAGTGGAGAAGCCTCGTCTGGAGCAGAGACCAGTCACCTCATGGGAAAGGGATCTCTGAACCACCCTTCCCAGCACCTTTGCATCTGCCTGTCATGTAAGCAGTTTGGGTGTGTTCTCAGATGGCACCTACCCTCTAGGTAGGAAGGATATGGACATTCTAATGGAGAGAGACAAGGGAGTAGATGGGTGTTTCTCCCATTCCCTCAAGAAGGCACTGAGCTTACTGTATACAAAGAATCCTTGGTTCTTGGTGGAAGGCTGAACAAGATCCACTCTTGTTATATTGAAATGCTCCCCTTCGGTTGCAGAATTCCGGGGGATACATTATTCTTATGCCATCTTGGAGATAAAGGTGATATTGAAATGCCACTTGGGCATTTCTTCGTGCCCTGGCAAAATGGCATCTGCCGTAGAGAGCTAATTTTCTTCATATACCCAACAGAGTTCACACCTACTTCAGGATTTCATGCCTTTGTCACTTCTTAATGATCAAAAGAACTACTTTGTGGGCCCTTGTGTCTCCCTCAGGTCTAACTTCAAACTTGTGGCTGTTAATTCAAAACTCTACGCCATCGGTGGGCAGGCCTTGTCCAATGTGGAGTGTTATAATCCAGAGCAGGATGCATGGAATTTTGTGGCACCTCTACCCAATCCTCTGGCTGAGTTCTCTGCATGTGAGTGTAAAGGAAAAATTTATGTCATCGGAGGATACACTACCAGAGGTAAGTGACCGGGCCAGGTGAGGGTGCTCTTCTGTGTGAGCTCCGGTGGCCTGTGGAAGGGCTGAGGGTGCTAGAAAGGCTCCAGGAACACAGTGTGATCTCCTGCATGGCACACTGGATGTACATATGGAAGGTATAGGACTGGATGACAGGTGATTTAGACAGGAAAGGCCTTTGATGCCTTAGTGTGACTAGTGCATAGGATGGGAGAGGGGAACTGTGAAGAAAACACATTTTCTTTATGTTCTGGAAACCCCGCCTTGTGATCAGCCATTGTGACTTGGCTGTGTTCCTCTCTCCTTCCAAACACACCAGATCTGTCCACCTCCGACACTGGGACTTATGCCTGAGCACCCTTACAGATCCAGGTTTTCATTTTCTCCTTCATGAGCTCATGCATAATGTAAATTTCAGAAGCAACTCCAGGCTGTTGTCTATATATCATAGGAGGGGCGAAAACATACACACAAGAGAATTCTTTCCTGACCAGTGGTGGGAGGCAGTTGTGTTACCTGTTAAATTATTTCTTTTTTAAACTTTTGATGAGCATCTTAAAGTTAATAACCTGGAAGTCAAAAAAGTTTCTCCAGATTCAATCCTGCTGTTCTTAACAGGCAAGAACTCACATGATTGTGATGGAAACAGCTTGGTCAGGGTCAGGAACATAGTGGGAGGGTCACTAGGAGGAGGTAGCCTTGCCTTTTCTCTTTCTCCACGCAAAGCAGTTGTTTCCAAATCTTGACCTAGGAGATTTATTCAGCATTTGGTCTCTGACTGTGTAGAGCCCTGAATTTATAAAAAGAAGTCCAACTGAACTCTTAAGTCTTTCCACCTCATTCAAAGAAGTAGTGTTACCATCATTACATTTGACACAGTGAAATGACCTTTGCTCCTCTGGTCTGACATGGGCAGCACAGATCCCTCCATCCCTGGCTGGTCACCTGTGGAGAAATGATGCCAACAGCCCGTGAGGCTGCTTGTGGCCGTCCTTATCTCCGTGAAGGACAGAAGTCCACGTGCTAATGTAGTTTTGGTACCAAAAATTCTATTCATAGTACCCAGATGTCCCGTTGGGGGATTTATGTCAGAGGGAGAAGTAAAATGGGTATTTTATGAGCATCTGATTTACTTTTTATTTTCTGTGGACAGCACTGGGCCCTAATTAGCACTTCTTAGAGTAGCTCTAAACCCTTGCTTGGGTGGGGAGGATATGGGCAGCAGTGTTTTAGTTTCCTGTGACTGACTTAACAAGTAACCACATATTCTGTAGCCTAAAACAACAGTAGAAATGCATTCTCTGTCCATTCTAGAGACCAAGAGTCTGAGATCAAGGTGCAAGCAGGGTCCAGCTCCCTCTGAAGGCTCCAGGGGAGAATGCTCCTGCCTCTCCCAGCTTGAGTGGCCCCTGGGCTAGGGCCTGTCTGTTTCATCTGGACTTATCCATGTGCAGCAGTGTCTTCCTGTGTCTCTAAGGACATTTGTTGGATGGAGAGCTCACCTGGAATCCAGGATGCCCCTCAAACTGAGACAGATGATCTGCAAAACCCTTTTTCCAAATAAGGTCATAGTCAGTGGGATTAGGGGTGTATCCTGTGGGGGTGCTGCCATCCTGCTCACTACATGCGGTGTGTTTGTTTATAAGGACAGGCAGTGACAGTAGTGAACTTTTCTTTTTTCACTCTTAAGTTTTCATCATTCGAGCTATTGCCAGCATTCCTCTGTAGTGACTCCACTGAAGATAAAACTACTAGCTTTTCCTTTACAAATAATTGGAAAAAAATAGTCTTTGTAGTCATTCTTTTTACTTTCAACATTGGTAGTCAGTTAGCAGTGGTCAACTTTATGTTCTTAAACTAAGCCAGAGTCTGAGAATGCCCATGTGTATATTTGTACCGCTATATATGTGTGTCTTTTCTCTGAGGAAAGTTGATAGTTGCTTAACCTCTGAAACATTTTTAGGGCTCCTGATTTCCTCCCTGGAGCCTATAACACAGGCAGTGCCACTGGGCTGGCATCATACACACACGTCTCCTGGCTGCTCATCAAACCAGCAGCCCTGAAACCCTACTAGAGCTCTGCTGGTAGATTTCCTAGTTTTTCCATGACCTTGGCTGAGAAAATGTTCTTCAGATTTACCCTGGAAAACCCTTGCTTGGGTGTTTTCTAGTTCACAAGCCACTGCTCATGGACCTTCTACCCTTGGGCCACCCACTGTGATTTCTGACCTTGTTCCCCAAGCCAGACACCCATGATGGTATGGTTGGGTGATGTGGATGGATAGATGGATGAATGTTTGTGGGAGAGTTGGAAAACTGGTTTTCTAAAGTGAGTGGGCAGGATAGTGACTTCACTCTGAAGTCCCCTCCTCCTCTGGTCTCTTCCCAGTGTTTCCTAATTGTTCTCTGTATTTAAAATAAGTAATTATACTTGTCATGAAAAAAAAATCCAGAACTGAAAATTGGGTTGATAGTCTGCAGACTTCTTCAGTTAGGCAAGACATTTAAAAATTTACTAAGTAATAGTTCATTATGTTTTAGATAACTCTTTGATTATTTTTAATTATTTGGCAGTCACTGAAGAAATAAAAATAAATTCCATAGAAAGTAATGATATCCACTAAAGGGAAGAAGGGTGATTTGTTAAACTTCAGAATCAACTGTAAACGCAAAAACAAAGAGATCATTCCACCATTCAAACTACCTCATCATGGTCTTGAGCCGTCGTTGGGCTCATTCACAGAAGACCTGGAAAGACCTCTGGTCCTGGAACTGAGAAATGTATTGACACTTCACTAGAATAAGTCCTTTATTCTTGTGGTGGAAAGCCAGACTACTGAGGAGTACTTTTTGATAGACAAGTAAGCACACTCCCTTGGGCTGGATCCTGAGTGAGCATTATCACAATAGCTAGAATAAAAAGAAATATAGGGCCGATTAGTGTGTGTGGAAAACAGTCAGTTCCCTAGAGCTTTGACAGTTCTGAGAGGTCCACAGGCTTGGGGACATGGGCACACACAGCACTGGATTTCCTTTCCGTTCCCTCTGAGCCCTCTTAGGAGGCTGCTGACTTGGTACCAGAGGTCGTGGTGGAAACTTGAAGCATTGCTGACTGTGGGTCCTTCTGTCTCAGGAGCAAGTGCTGTCCCAGCTTCGGTAGCAGTCACAGGGCTGTACACTTCAGTTATATCAGTTCCCAAGCAGACCTGTTGCTTAAGGCCAGTAGATTTTGTTTGTTTAAAAAACAGCCACAAACAGTTCATTCTTTCTGATAACTCAGGACATTTTTTTCCCCTTCCTACAGAAGCTGGAATACTACTTTTATTTTTTTCTAGAGGAGAAAAGGGACTAGGTATTTTCAAGTTCACAAGCATTTTTCAAAGTGTAGGTTTTACATTCCTTTAAAACAGCTCTTAGCCAAAAATAATGTCAGAGTAGTCTTTTCATATACTACCTGAATTTTTTTAAAGAAAAGGTGTAGGCAGGATGAAGGTGAGCAAGCAGGCAGGAAGAGAGGAGGAAGAAGCATTTTATTCTTATTTTAGTTCATCTCAGTTGTTCCTCCGGCCCGCGATACAAACCTGGATCCTTGGGATGTATGTGAACTGCGCCCTCCGCTGGAGGCACAGAACCAGCCTCTATTTCACCAGGGTGCGTCTGCCTTCTGATTTTATCCACACAGTAATTCTTATGAAATAGAAAGGGCCTTAGTGTGTTTCCGATGTCCCCTTTGGGAAATGGAATTGCTAACAACTGGCTCATTAGAAGGCCCAAGGTGAGGCTGCTTGGTTGTCTCCCAACTTACACATGTGTATGTGGTGTTTGTGCACACATATGCATGTCAGATTTCTTGTGGTCACCCCTGAAGATCCTGCTCACTTGTCCTTTTTCAGGGGGATCACCAGTCAAGAGTAGTAGATCCTCCTGGGCGCAGCCTGTCTTCTACATTAGCACTTGAGAACTAGTACTGAGGCTTCTGCAGTGTCCCTACACAAGTGTAAAGGGACAGGGAAGAGGCAGGGCATGTGCTCAAATCGCAGCTGATTAGCTCTCAGTTCATGAGGGAGCATGCCTGGGGGGCGGGGGGGGGGGTGGGAGTGGCAAGTGCAGAAGTTTCCAACTGGATCTCTACCCCTTCTTTTCCCTAAGCTGTTTTCCCAACTGCTCTCTCAGAATAGTTCTGCCTCTTTGTGACCAAATCCCTGGGAGGTGGCGGCGGGGCGCTGATAGCAGTTTCCGCCAGCCGGGGCTGGCAGGGCGTCTTCAGCAGCCTCTCTCTCATTGCAGATCGGAACATGAACATCCTGCAGTACTGCCCTGCCGCTGACCTCTGGACGCTCTTTGAGACATGCGACGTCCACATCCGCAAGCAGCAGATGGTGTCGGTGGAGGAGACCATCTACCTGGTGGGGGGGTGTCTGCATGAACTGGGGCCCAACCGAAGGAGCAGCCAGAATGAGGACATGCTCACCGTGCAGTCCTACAACACCGTCACCCGCCAGTGGCTCTACCTCAAGGAGAACACATCCAAGTCGGGCTTGAACCTGACCTGCGCACTGCATAACGACGGTATCTACATCATGAGTAGGGACGTCACGCTGTCCACCAGCTTGGAGCACCGCGTGTTCCTCAAGTACAACATCTTTGCGGACAGCTGGGAGGCTTTTCGGCGGTTCCCCGCCTTTGGGCATAACTTGCTGGTCTCGTCTCTCTACCTGCCCAACAAAGCAGAGACATGACTGAGTTGCCTTGGGATTTACAGGAAACCCATTTCAAGACAGAAGAACAAATGTAGTGTCCCATTTGAGGGGAGACTGATTGATTGCTAAAGGGAAAACGAGGGTTAAGGCAGGCCACACACATAGCAACTGTAAATGAGCTTATGGGGACTAGTTACTTGAAAACATGGGATAAAGAGACCAACTTGATTATTTTTTTAATTGCTGATTTGTAAATTAAGGGAGCAAATCCACGACAATGTTTTCATCCAAATATGATACCCTGGGGCCAGTGATGGAAATCATCATCAGGAAGTAGATTCTTCGTGTCTTCTAGTAGAGGACCAAAGTCACTGTTGGTGTGAATGGTAAAGATGATGCTGTGGTCTGTTTTATGTAGGTCAGTTGAAATATTAATACCTTAAGTGCAAGATATGTTATTAATTCACTTGACAGACATTTATATCAATACTCCCCCTTCCCTCCCCCAGTCACACCGTCTGTTTAAACTAGGGTTCTATGTTCAGACATTTTTATCTGCACGTTACTTCTTATGAAACTTAAAATGATGAAACCCACTGTGAATCATCGCAAGTATCCAGTCCTCCCCAAAACTTGCATAAAATTATCCTCAGTGATTTTTCCAATCTTTTTGCAGTTATGAATGCTGATAGGCAGATATAGCCTATTTCATTCATGGCAGAGTATGTGGTCATATAAGTCGCATTGGTAGGTGTGCTGTATTTAAAAGAGAGGGTGGAGATAATATATTTTTTTAAATGGAGTCTTAAATGGGGTGGGAAGGAAACACCAAATAAAAAAATTGCCTTCAAGAAGTGAATTACTTTATTGAATGTATTTGACTTAGTTCCTTTTTTTAAGATTGAAAAAAATGCCATGTTTAAATCAGGCAGTTTTCTCATTTAATCTTAGCCGTTTAATTCGTGTTTTGGTTTTGTGGGGGCAAGATGAGAGCTGTGAAGGAGAGCTGTGAACTGTTTGTGCTGCTGAAGGGAAGAAGCCCTTAGAATCACGGACTGGCCTCTGGTGGGAATTCCAGAATTCGATCAGGTGCTGCGCTGGCCCTCGTTCAGTCACGGGAACCCAGCTCAAGCACTTTTGTTTTCAGTAAGTCGGTTAACAGCGAACAAAAGCTTCTGCCAGCCACAGATCAGCATTTCTTCAAACTGATATATACACATTCTTAGAGAAAGTTTATTTTGATCAAAAAGCGCTTGCTGATTTTCGTAATGGAATTATGTTAATTCTGCAAGTTCTACTGTGAACCTGATTCCATCTTTCTGTTCTAACATTCCAGTTACAGTGTCCTCCTTTTAGAAAAACCCCACAGAAAAACACTGTCGAGCAGCCTCCTGCATTCAGTAAGCCCGTGGTGAGTACCCCAGCCCACGTGGACTGCGCCCACATGGTGCAGCCATGCTGGCCACTGCCACAGAATTCTTCATTTATTAAAAGAGTCACTACAGAGTTTCTGCAGCTATGACCTCTCGCTACTTAAAATAAGGGTCTGGTTGTAAAAATCACATTTGCGTACTCTTTCAGAAATATTTCTACCTACCACACTATTTAGGCCATATCCATTTTATTCTCAGATACTTAGCTGTTTTTTTTTCCTAACCAAACCAAACTCTTCATAGGAATGGTCCTTTAATAATAGATTTATATTAATTTATATTCATTATAGAAGTGAGTTTCCAGTGACCTTTAATTTCATTACATGTATTTAAAAATCTAATTTATTTTCGATTGTGTTAACTTTTTGCTGCTGCAGAGCTTAACTTTTTTTTAAGTCTTTACTATTTAGTAGATTCTAGCCAGTTGAATTAGTTCTGGACAAATAATTGAAGATTAGCTTGTAAATAACCACATTATATAAAATTCAGTGTATTCCTGCCAACCAAATCTCTTCTTGATTACATTCCTAACTCTCACGTAGGTTCTTGGACCAAGTGAAGGCATACTGTGATATACCAGGCTCTTTTTAGAAACTAGGTTTGATATGTGTATACTCACGTGGACACACACACACACGCACACACACACACACACACAGTGTGTGGGCATGTGCGTTTGGCACTGTAGCTATCTTTAGGACACACTGACTTGTTACTCTGTCCCTTCAGCAATGCTTGGGCAAGATGGAATGTGTAGTAGGAATATATTTGAGGATTTGGCACATCATTCTTCCTGCTGTGCACATCTGCTATATTGACTTTCTTTTTTTTTAAAGAAAGGTGCAGGCAGGAATTAAAGCAAGTAGGCAGGCAGGCAGACAGAGGGTGGAGAAGAAACATTTTTATTTATTCTTAAATTTAGTTTTTCATTTTATTTTTTTCTTCTCGGACTGGGACCTGAAACCCAGTGCTTGGAATGCATGTGGACTGTGCTCCGCAGGAGGCAGCTGACACAACCGCTATATCAGCATGCACCTGTTTTAACATTTGTTAGGGTAATTTAAAAAAAATCATTTTTAATGCTTTATCCTTGTTAAATTATTGATATTTTTCTCTTTCGTTCGCAGTGCTACATTCATTTTTGAATATTTTGAATATTCACACCACACCCTTCACCAGAGTTCCAATGACCTTTGCCACCACCTGTTCCCCTTTCTTCTTCCCTCTCCTGCTCCTACCGTCCGCAATTGTCACCTTATGTCTTACAAGTATTTCCTGGGGTTTATCTGTTTGTTTCATTTCATTATATTCCACATATAAGTGAAAACATCTTGTATTCCTCTTTTTCTTTCTCTTCATATCCCTTCCAATTCCATCCAGATTGTTTCAAAGAGTATAATTTCACTTTTTTTGGTAGATGCATAAATTCTGTTGAGTATATGATCAGCGTCTTTATCCGTCATCTGTGGGCGTTTAGGTGTGTCCATTTCTGGGCTGTTGAGCACCTTGCTGCTGGGAACATCGCGGTGCAGATGTTTTTCAGGTTAGAGGTTTTGTGTCCTCCGGGTACAATCCCAAGAGTGGGATTGCTGGCTCAAATGGTAGATCTTTATTTATTTAAGGAATCTCCATACTGTTTCCAAAGAAGTTGTATTTTAGTGTAATTTTAATTGTTCTCGTTGGTGCCAATGTTATATTGAAGATTCTTATCTGTGATGAAGGCAAGATTTCGTTGTTCTTTGATAACAGCACCCTGTGTCTTTCCCCAAATGATTTGCCCTTTTTTCTGAGATGCTCTGAGGAGCTCCGACTCCCACTATGGAGAGGGGAGTCACTGGGGCCCTCAGTGTGATCCACCCTGCAGTAGCAACCTGTGTCACTGAGAACGGTGTGGCTCCCAGAGCGGGCATCCTGAGAGCGGGTCAGTGGAGCGAGTGTGTTGGTTCTCACTGATAATCTTTCTGGCTTTTCTTTCAGGTTGGGAATAGCGAGGGGAATTAGCACCCTTGATGCAGTGACCTCCCCTGAGCATCCTTTAAAGGTTTACCGATAAACGTGTAAACGTCTATTATTTCACCAATATTGGTTAAGTCATGACGGTGAAATACTGAGAAGGTTATGGATACCAGTAAGAAACAAGTCGATTAAAATGAAGCATGCATACCAAAGAGAATTTAGCCCTCTATTTTTTTTTAACTAAAATCCCAAGCAATTCCAAATGACTTAGATTTCAGTTAAAATTATATTGAGATGGACAAAGTTTTCCCTACAAAGGGAATAATCAAGCAAGACCTGTTGTCTTTATAAACAACTATTTTTTGAGCATATGGAAGCCATGTCTTCAGATTTCAGATAAAGGCCTGACCCTACCTGTTTGGGTACATAGGTAAATGGAGCCAAAAACGTTGGCTTTCCTGATCAGCAGCGTATGGTGAGCAGGGGCCTAATGCTGAGCCCTCAAGAGGCAGCATAGCAACAGAAAACGATATGGGTGAGTGCGGAGTGCCTTTCTCCCAGACCAGGGAGGGGAAGATATCACCTCTGTGCCATCAGTCTTTCAAAGTGACATTATGAGTGAGTGGCACTCCTGTCTTCTGTGGCAGAATACATATCAGTGCCTCCAGACACCCAGTACCAGTCCATCAGAGTGAAATAAAGCCAGAGTGTCATCTCTGCTTTAGAGAATGAATCAATTAGGTGAGTAGACACCACCCAAAGTGGCTAAACACAGTGAGTGATTCGGTTCAGTTCCCGGGGTCCCAGAAATACTTAGTGAGTGCCTGTCATGTTTAAGACAATGCTAAGAACTGGGGCAATAGACATAAATGAACCTCCACTCCTGACCTTAAAGAGTATATAACTTCGTGCAAATGTTGGCCAATGTAACTAGAACACTCTTCTCAAAGATGCCCACCTTTGTCTGCACCCTTAGATTCTCTGGTCCAAAGCCCTCTTCAAGTCCTGGCCCAATCTGCTCCTTGCTGCAGGATTTACTTAAAATCATCATGAGCCAGCTTCTCTTGAAGTTTGAACATCACATCCTATATTTTATTTTTTATGGTGAGCTTTTATTTCCTCACTATTCATAGACTTCCTTGTACTTCATTTTTATGGAAAAATTACATGTGATATATTTCATTTAAAAGTGCTTAAACTAGGCACCACATCCTTTGTAGCTGAGGGCTTAGCAGCTGATTCCGGGAAATAGAGGAGCAAATCCAGGAAAAATAAGTATTGGGAGAGAGGTGGGCCGTTCATATGTGTGTGTAGACACCTGCCTTAACACACTTCCATGAAAAGTATTGAGTGAAATGTTTGTTCAGTCACTAACGTCAGCTGATTTTGCCTTTATAGTAACCATTAAAGGGTAGTTTGCCATCCTTCGGTTTCATTCACGTACAACTATTTTTTTTTTTTTTTTTTCATTTTCTTGTGTTAACTTAGGAACACAATATAAAATAAATGCCAATGGACATGCTGACTTCTACACTTAATGTAACATTTGTATCCATTCCCACACAAGACATTAAATATGAGATGGTCAATTTGGGGGAGCAAAAGGTGCTGAAATAATAATGGTTGAGTTGTTCCATGCTTTCCCAAGTGGATTTCATAGTTTGTTACTAAGAAAGAAAAGGGAACTGTAATTTGCATTATTGTGACATTTTTCTTTAAAAAATCTTAATGGGGAATTTTCAGATGTCTACAATGTTTTCATATCTAGTGGTTTTAGGAAAAATGATAATATGTAGAATGAATAATTAAGTTTTGTTAGGACAGTACTTTTTGTTAAAGTTGTATGGAGTCTTCACTTTCAAGTGTGGCTTAAAATGTCAATGTTATCTCCTGATTCATTTAAATACGATGATGCCTCTGAAACCGTTACTCAAGCAGCATTCATTTTGTCTTTATAACTAGAACTAGGGAAGAAAAATCTCTTCAGATAAAATAGTTCTACCTCAGTCTCTGTACCAGCTGTGTACACAGGGCTGAGTGGGAAGTCAGACTGGCCCTGGGGTGGGAGCCATCTCTGGGGAGGGGGAGCCCTGGGGCTCGGGGAAGAGGTCTCTGTCAATGATCTCAGAACCCTTGTAATTCCCAGTAAAAGAAGGCGATCTTAAATTCCACAGCTGCAGTTAGGGCCCACCCCCTGTTTTCAAACGTTTCTCCAGGTTTCATACATTTCACTCTAGAAAAGTGGAAGCACACACCTTGCTTTTCAAGTTAGTTATGATTGATGGGCTACAGGGCTGGGGTGGGGGCGCAGTGTCCCTGAACACAGTTCATTTACTGGACGATGTCCTGTGGGTGTCCATGCCCGTCCACCTTTGCTGTCTGGCGTTATGCACATGCATGCGTTTCTTGGACATCACTTTAAAGAACAACCCAATTGAAAACACCACTGCTATAAAAACCTGACATACCACCTTTCTGTCAAGGAAAACAACAGAAAATCAGATCTAGCTGCTATATCCAAAAGGCGCGTGCAACACAGAGTCCAAGGCCAGGATTGTAGGGGGTTGCCATCCCTCCTAAGTCCACCATGACCACGGGGTTCTGGCTATCAGCATAGGTGAGAGTTTAACCATTGCACACCCGGTGGTGGAGGGCGCGGCTGTGCAACCACATCCAACACTAACAGACTCACTCTGTACCAGGAGCAAGAAGTGTCCTTTAAACTCAGCTAAATTTTCCCCACCTTGTTGTTGAGGCAACAGTACAGGACAGAAAGCAGCACTTGGGAAAAGGGAGAAGACGAGGCACACAGCGGCCTCTGGCCCCGAGTGTACCCCTGTGGGCAGGGCTGCAAGTTTCCTTCCTGGTCTGGGCGGGCCTGGTCTGCTAGTCTGGGGGCTCTGCGCATTCCTAGTGGCAGAGTGTGCCCTGACTGGTCATGTGCCCTTGTGGGCTTGGTACGGAATGTCAGGGAGGGTACCACTTGCTTGGCAAAAAAACCCAAGCAAACCCAAACTTAAACCGACTTTGATGCTGGCAGAGCTGGTCTCTGGCAACTCTGAGGCCAAAGCCGAAACCCGGTGGCACCCTGATCGTAGGCCTAGGTCTACCTTTGCCACAGACTTCCTCCCTACCCTTGCCCTTGCTTGGGGAAAACCTGGGACACACGTCGGGGAATTCAGCTTGAGGACAGACGACAGCCTCTCTGGCAGGGAGGGTATGGACATGAAATTCCCACCCCTTTTCTTTGCCTCTTCCAAGGGCCTGCAGTGTTTTCCTGATGGTCCGCACCTTTGATTGAAGAGAAACTGGCTGTCTTGGTCTGCATGGCTCATGAGATCTGACCCTGCTGTTGCCACTGCAGGCAGGGATGGGGACAGACTCCAGAGAAACCCTGGCACTTTGCTTCCCAGACCTATGTACCAGCTGCACTACCTGAGCCTGTTTCTTTATGTGTCAGGTAGGGATAACTGTAGAATCCGCCTTACGGGGTTCTTATGAAAGCTGAATGAGGAAAGCCATACGACATGCTCAGAAAGGCGTCTAGCACATAAACAAAGGCTCTATTGTCGCCAAAGAGTTTCCCTCATACCTTCACACGGGCTAGCCTGGCTAGAAGCTCACACTTCCTTAAAATATCTCACTGAAGGCAGCAGGGGTGGCAAACACATTCCAAGATCCTGATGTGTCTCGCCACTTCTCCCCAAGAGCTGACTCAGATGGTCTGAATTCTGAGACAGAGCAGTGGAATTACTTGCCTTGCTTCCTGTGTGAGAGAGGGAAGGGAGAACTCTCCTGGCCCCATCCCACACCTTGATGGGCTGGTTTCATGTCTCAGTTTGACATATTTACATCACTGCCTCTCAAGTACACACGCCTTTATTAACTTAACTCAGCTGAAGTGTCCAATTCTGAGGTCACCACTGTGACCAGGGAGATGTGGGAATGTTCCATGTCAGCCACGTGGAAGGGATGACTCAGATAATAAGGGTTATTCTTATCAGAAAAAGGGGTTGCATCTGCCGACTCCCCGGAAGAACATCTGGACAGCCTGTAGAATGAACGGAGCTAAGTCTGTTATGTTTACTGTGGAAAAGAGTCTTAACCGTGCCTCAGAAAGAAGCTTCGCAGGTGCCGGCTAGGGATTTTAAAGCAGGTCTTGAAAACAGGCAGCATTTATAAGAGCTGTGGCCACAGTGCAGTGAGCACCTTGAAGCCTGTCTGGATGAGTGAGCTGTTCATTCTGGTAAGGAAGTTAAACAGCTGGTCCATAAAGTTATAGAAGTCTTATGAAAATCAGTTCCTGGAGACAACTCCAGCTGCTCCTCTCTCAGACACATACATTGTCTTACATACTAGTTCCTGTGTGTGTTTCTTATCCCTGTTCTAGATTGTAATTTTCTTGGTAAAGTGTTTTCTTTATCTTTTTATTACCTAAAGTCAGAGCACAGAGCAAAACTTTGTATAATTGTTGACAACATATTTGTCAATAACACATACTGTTGACAATACAAATTTAATGTGCTTTGTTGGCTTTGGAAGATTTTGAAGCCTCCTTGGATTTTCTAAAAAGGAATGTGCACTTTGGTTTATCAGCCATAAAGTTTCCATATAAGGAATAATACTCTTTTTTAAGAGATGAAGGGAAAGGAGGAAGAAGCATTTTGAAGGAAGAAAGGGAGAAGAAAGGATGGGAGGGAGGAAAAAAGGAGAGAAGGAAGAATTTTTACTTGTTTATTTGTTTTAGTGTTCCCTCTGGCTGCAGATCCTCCAACCCGGGTCCTTGGGCTTTATATGGCCTATACCCCAGCCACTGGCTTAACACCTAAGCCACCAGGGTGCATCTAAAGCATTTTCTGAATGAACAACTTTTTTTAAGAAAACCTTGCAGTGAATTTTTCTCTTCAACCAATGTACAATAATCCATCCAACAGGAGGGAGAAGTTTCAGCTTCTGTCTGGGACTAGAAAAGGAATCTGACTGCAAATAGTAGTGATGTCAATGCCTTGCGCTCAGAAGTCCTGCAGGTAAGTGGGACGTGAGCACCCTGCCTTCATTATTTTCTTGTCAATGGATCAGTAAGGGACTTCAGTGATGTTATTACTGTTGCTTAGAAAACTATTCTTTCTGTAAACTCTGAATCGAATGCCATAAATGCTCAGATAGCAGAATTTGAACCCTAGACAGAAGTAGAAAAGGCAGAAGGATGTTGCTAGAAGCGTGTTGGGTCGCGGCAGAGGACCTGTTTCCCATTTGTCGTCTGTAGGGCCAGTCTGGTGAAGGCCTTTCTGAAGGGACTGGGAACCTGTGGAGGGGATATCACCACCACTCATGTCACTTCTGATCCTGCAGGATTTCAAGGTGGTGCTGGGGGAACAGATGAGGACTCAGAGGCAGGAGATCTACACAGAGAGGATTTCCTCATAAAATCTGGTGTGTGTGTGTGTGTGTGTGTGTGTGTGTGTGTGTGTGTGTGTGTGTGTTTACCTGCTGCACTTATTTTTACCAAAGTGTCTGAACTGAAACCTTGTCTCTGAATGTCCAGAGGGGTACTGTCTTAATTTCCTGGCGCTACCTTAACATAGAGCCACAACGAAATGTATTGTCTCAGTTCCGAGGCCAGAAGGGCTTCTAGCCTCATGGTGTCAGCAGGGCCAGGCTCTCGCTGACACCTCATGGGACTTCCCTGTCTTCTTCATCGCTCTGGTGCTCAAGTGGACATCTGCTGTCCCAGCTGGTAGCACAGTGCTCCCATCTCTGCCTTCAGGAGCATGTGGACTCCTCCCCATGTCTCTGATTCACATGGTCATCTTAGAAGGACGCCAGTCAGATCAGATTCGGAGACCACCATACTCACGCAGGATCTCATCGAAATTGGGTACACCCGCAGCACCCCCGTCCCGGAAGACTCGTATTCCACGGTACTTGTGGTGTGCGGGGTGGGAGGATACATTTCAATCCATAAACAGTACTGAATCTTATTCCTCAAAAGACTTTTTAAATGTGCTGTTCTCTATATAGCACACCCATTGAGAAGGGGCATGAGATGAAGGCTGTGTTGAGTTGCATGCTCTGTCCTCCACATAATGAAGTTACTTTTTAATATTAAGTTATGATTTTAAGCATGTCCTGGTGGCCTTGTGGATAAAGCCACTGGACGTAGTCCACGTACATCCTAAAGACATTGGTTTGAGACCCAGGGTTGGTGTGGGGTGTGTGCGGGAGTGGGGACAGACAGCCAAGATGAACAACTAAATAAAGTAAATAATAAAATGTTTCTTTCTCCTCTCCCTGTCTGTCTCTGCTCACCTTTGTTCCTGACTGCACCTATCCTTGAAATAAAAAGTCTAAAAGAACCAGCAAATTAGTTCTGTACTGTTAATCATGCTTTGATTTCTATTTCATATTGCAAACAAGGCCCTTTTCTTAGCTGAGTGCATGAGTTAGCAGGTCCACATGCCAGTAAGTGATGGCTGTGGACCTGGTGCCGCCAGGGCACAGCTCCCCACAGAGATCAGTGCCAGGAACGAATCTGCCAGCGAGAGCTATTTTCTAAGTTACAGACATTGTCTCCACCTAATTTTATTTTTAGAAAAAGGAAAATATTCCTAAAAGACATGGGTTAGCTCAATAATTAAAAGGAAATCAAAGCAGCAGGGAGGGTGTCAGCTCTGCTGTGGTACCTGAGGAACTGTCTCCTTGGGGCTCCCCGCTGGGTAAGTGACTTGACTGGTCTGAGGTCTCATGTCATCAGCGCCTAAAGTGAAGCAGCAGAGTCAAGCATCTGCCCTCCCAGGGACCCCCCTGACATAGTGTCTTGTGTGTCTGATAGCAAACATTCTGTTCTGAGGAGGCACTTGTGGGAAGGGGAAGTCAGCTGAGATCTGTTCCACGACTATTTTAAGAAAATTGCAAAACCAGATCCAGTGGCAGAACTTCCATGTATTAGCTATCCTGCAAAGACTGAGGTTTCCCTTCTCTGATAAACTAACCATTGACAGTTTATGATTATTATCCCTGAATATTCTATTGCTCAAACTCTGACAACTCCATAGACCTTCTGAGACATCGACTCGGAGCACATTTTCTTTACTCAAAGTTGTCTAGTTATTATTATTACCATTATTATTAAAAGAGGAAGCAAGGGAGGCTGGAATGTAGGCAGGCAGGCAGCAAGCAGGCAGGAAGAAAGAGTTCTTTATTTAGTTGTTAATCTTTGTTGTTAGCCCCATCCCAATCACAAATCCAGGTCCTTAGGATGTGTGTGGACTCCTGTCAGCCACAGGCAGCGTACCTAAGCACTACTCCCCTAGGGCGCAACAGGGCTAGGCTTTGAGGCCCTGCTCAATTTCCTCATCCGAGTGACAGCAACACAGCTGCACAGAACAGCACGTGTGGTAAGACCATCTCTGGGCGGAACCCTCGGCAGGGCCCTGTCCCCCCCCCTCCTCCCGCTCACAGCTGGGGTCTGGGCACCGTCTAGTGGGTCGATTTTCTGAGAATTATTGGGAAGGAGGAGGGTGTGGCCAGAACTACGTTCTAGATCTGCTGCTCAGGCACCGCTTTGCGGGTGTTCTCTGGCCCTCTCTGCCAAGCCATCGTCCCTCAACTGCTGGACTGAACTGCCTCCCCACCGCCCACTGTCTCCCCAGGCACTTTCTCTAATTGTAACGTCGGAGATGTCTACCTGCTTACCAAGGCTGGGCGAAGGATCCAGAATCCCCTGCCCAGAGGCCCCTTGCCCAGAAGTCAGAACAAACAAAAGAAGATAGCAGGCTGCAAAGACCGTCTTAGAACCTGGCGACCTGTGCGGAACCTGCCCTCAGGATGTCGCACTTTTCCCACAACCTCCAGGAAGGTGCCCTGAAGAGCCCGCTGATTATTTCCTGACTTGACCCTCCGGTGACCCGACACGGCTGCAGGGCAGTGGGCGGGGGACAGGGAGGGTTGATAAGGAGGCTCAGGTGCGGAGGAAGTCAGGGCGGGTCCTTCTGAGAACCGGCGCCCGTCGGGGCGGGAGCGGTGTTTGGTTTGAACCCGGCCTGGACGCAGCGCGTTTCAGCCGCGCGTCCCTGGTGTCCTAGAGCGTCGAGGGACAGGGCTCAGGTAGGAGGAGGCCGCCGGCCTTCACTCTGGGCAGCTTCGGGCCGAGTTCTTCTGGGCCAGGAACTCGCAAAGGGAAAGGCTGCCCAGAGTCTGGGCGTCCTGCCAGCTCCGTGTTCACAGACCGGCGGGTGTTTCTCCTAGTGCTGATGTGTCTTGTTCTGAAACCTTTGCCGCCCGGTTGGGGGCGCTCCAACGTTTCCGCCACCGGGGTCGCGCTGGGTTGCGGGTTTGGACGTCCAGGCTCCCGGACTGGCTGCACTGGGGCCCGTAGTTGCCCTCACGGTGTCTCTAGGAAGCATGGTGATGACTGGCGCTGTCAGGTCTTAAATGCAATTACAAATCTGTTGAAACATCTGCCTGTCATTTGGGGAGGTATTTGGGCCCTGCCGCCTTGGGAGAGGGGTCAGCATACCTGTTCAGAGTGGTCGCAGTGCTGTGACTGCTGCTCGGCGCAGCTCCAAAGGCGCCCCCCGCAGAGAAGTCTGGTGGGGGAATGTCAATGTGAAGAGAAAATCCCTGCAGGAGGAGTCTGTGTACCTGCCGCAGGAACCCTAAAATAACAGGGCATTCGTGAGATACAGTCTGCAGACAGGGCTGGTACATCCTGTGGTGTCCTGGCTGGCTTGTCCCAGTTTCGGACAGCCCCTTGTTAGCATCAGTTCCCAGTTCTGTGCTCAAAGACATCGCCTTGGTAACTCAGAATTGACCACAGCAGTGTTATGTCACAGAAATTAAATGCTAGAGCAGGGACTTATAGTCCCAGAGCCTGCTGTTTGACCTTTACCGCACAGCCACAGCAGAGGAGAGCTCTCTGTGGGGTTAGGGGCCCAGACTTTCTCTGTTCACTGCTCCCCCACCTCTGACTGTGGCTCCTTTATGTC
This sequence comes from Solenodon paradoxus, assembly GCA_004363575.1. NCBI lineage: Eukaryota > Metazoa > Chordata > Mammalia > Eulipotyphla > Solenodontidae > Solenodon > Solenodon paradoxus. The sequence goes on from RJWH01000200.1 coordinate 1,137,074, forward strand.
CAAAGTTGCTGCAAAAGTTCTAGCCATTAAAGAAGGAATCCAAAAAATGAGGGACCAATGATTGGGCACCAGATGCATTTTAAGCGGGTTTCTGGGAAGCTGTTATGCAATATTTCATTGATCATTTCATTAGCTACATGCCGTACTGAGCTGTAAGGGACAACAGTCTTTCTCTGGGGTTCTGTCACCCTAAAAGCTAGAGGTGTGTGGCAGAGACAGCTCTCAGATACTTGACTCTTGCATGATTTCCTCTTCTTGACTGCAGGTGGAATTTGCTAATAGCATGAGGGGCTTCTCTTGTGATTATGCTGTATTCCAAATTAACTGGCTTTAAAGTAGGGGAGATTATCCAGAGTAATTAGGTAGGCCAGACCTAATTATAGCAGTCATCCAAAGCCCGGTCTAGTGATGAGGTGATGGAAGAGAGAGATTAGAAGCATTAGAATCTTTTATTGCTGTCATGAATGGAGGGCCTCCATGCCACCCCAGGTGCAACTTCCACACCCCAGGAGGGGCTCCCTGCTGATAATCAGGAAGGAAATGAAGATCTCAGTCCTTTAACACAAGGAATTAAGTTCTGCCAACTGCAGAAATGATGAGTGTGGAAGTGGATTTTTCTCCAGAGCCTGCGGACTAGTGCTCAGCCTGTCTGACACCTTGACTGTAGCCTGTGTTGCCCTGAGCAGCAAACCCAGCATACTGTGCTGGAAGGCTGACCAGAGAACTGTTAGTAAGTTCATGGGTGGTGTTCTAAGCAGCTAATTACGTGGTAAATTGTTACACAGCAAATGAAAACAAATATAGGATCTGTTACGCAGGAAGAAAGAAAAAACAGATTTTTGAAGCGTACAATTTGCAGTCTTTGATTCACAGATGCAATAAAACCCCAAAAGTGTTGAACTTGACAGACACAAGGTTGATGAGCCCTAACCCCATGCAGGCATCTGCGGCCAAGCTTAGATGCTTATGAACTTTAACAGGGAGAATGCTAGTGTCTCTCACAATCACCATTCTTGGCCAGGCCAGCTACAGGAGTCCCTACTTCCTCTCTTTATACAATAAAATGTCTGTTTCTCTTTATTTATTTTGATGAATGAAAACAGATCAAAACACAAAAAAGAAAAAATAAATAAAGCAACCAAGAAAGGAAGAAGAAAAATCACTCCTTCCCTTTTGGCAACCTCAGCCTTGCTATCTTTCTCCAACAGTTTGTTTTAATTGTATCAGTTTTCATGTGTTATTTCTCCATATTCCAAATATAGGTGAGGTCATCCACTATTCGTGTTTCTCCTTTTGATCATTTTACTCAGCAGTACACACTTGCATTCCCTCTATGTTGTCACGAATGGTAAATTTACCTTTTTAATGATTGAGTAGTATCAAGGTATGTGTCTACACACACACACACACACACACACACACACACCCAGATCATTCTTACTAACATCTGTTAACATCTGTTAACGGACACTTAAGTTACTGCCCTATCGGCTATTGTGAATACTGCAGCAATGAACATCGAGGTGTATCTATCTCTTTCAATTATCTGCTTTCTCTTCTGAAACCCCCCTTGTCCCATCAGCTAGAGGCTGTCTTTCTTCTCCAAGGAGCCTTACTGAGAAGCGAATAACCCAAGGAGAAGACACCGTTTCTTCGCCCTTCCTGTTGTGCAGGTGGGGAGGAGAGAGAGGACTCCAGAGAAGGGGAGGGACGCTGGCCTCATTCTGGGAACCCTGCCCTTGTGTGTCTTTGCTATGTGTCTTTCTGCTGAATGAGGAGCAGAGGGAATAGAGGACTCCATATTTCCATTTCTGAAAGCTCAGATTGTGAGGTTTCCTCACAATCCTCCGTGTGATGAAAGTTACCTTTAACTAGAAGTACATGCTCTTACCTCTCCCCTAAATGCCACCATGGCTCTGAGGACCTCCCACTCTTTAGGTACCATCAGAGAAAATTGTAGAGGTGATGCTGAGGGAGTTAAAGCCACTTTACAGTCCTGAGGAACATTGAAAGAGTAGTGAGCACACACATGGAGCACCAGTTATGTGCAGGCACGATGCTGGATGCTGTCAGCTTCTCACAGCACACCCCACTGGTAATCTGTTTGCGCCGTGCTCCTCGCCACTGACCGAGGAGTTGTGACTCGAACCGCATATGGTCCTAAAGCCCCCTGTCTTGTGTGTGTGATTCCCAGAGGTACCACTCAGTCTGAGACATGCACAGGGTTGTGGTACGTTTTCCTGTTAATGGTAAAGAACTGGTGCTCAGGCAACAGGAATAGGGATAGTAAATGGAATAGGAGTGAATCTGATGCAATGTGATCAAACTGAGATTTATGTATTGTTGTGTATGTAGTAGGCTTTCCAGAAGACTCACAGTTCTGACACTGAAACCCTAGACAAATCAGTATAATGAAAATCTTTACTACAGATGTTCTTGGAGGTGACGGAGCAGATCCTTCAATGTATTTTGACCCCCAGTCTTCCTTCCCAGTCTCTTGCTATGTCCCTGGGTTCTCGTCCTGGGGCTGCAGGGAACAACCAAGATGTACACCTAAAATAGAAATGCTTCTTCCTCCTCTCTCTGATTACCTACTCACCTTCATTCCTGCCTGCACCTTTCTTTAAAAAAAAAAAAAAAAAAGCATGCCCTGGTGGAGTAGTGTTAGGTCCACCACCACTGGCCAAGCACAGTCCACATACATCCCAAGTACCTGGGTTCATGTCCCAGTCCTGGAACAACAACCAACATGAACAACAAAATAAAGTGCTGCTTCCTCTTCCTTCTTCCTGCCTGCCTACTCGTCTTCATTCTTGTCTGCGCCTTTCCTTAAAAACAAAACAAAACAAAACAAAACAAAAACACAAAAGTGAATATTAAATACAAATTGTGATTAGTGTTCTTAGGTAAAAGCAAACCTCCCTCTGGAAGGAATATTGAATCAGCCTCTCTAGGAAGGGGCATCAAAGCTGAGAGATGAGTAGGCAGGAAAGGAGACACTTTTACCAACAGCAGGATGGCAGGTTGAACAGAAAGGAGTGATATGTGGCTCTGGAGTAATGAGCAAGTGTGGGAACAGGGGCAAAACGCACAGGGCTTTAGGTCACATGGGCATAGAGCAAGCTTTAAAATGTTCAGATGTGATTCCTATTAAAGCTGCATATTGGTGTGTTCCTTTCCAAGGCTGATGTCACAGTACCACTGACTGTGTGGCTGAAAACAACAGAAATGTGTTCTTTCATAGTTCTAGAGGCTTGAAGTCCAAAGTCAAGATCTTGGCAGAGCCACACTCCCTCTGAACTGCTGGAGGGAATCCCTCTTCATTCCTAGCTTCTGATTGTGCCTCCAAATCCTTGCCATTTCCTGAGCTCACACCTGCCTGGCTCCAGCCTCTGCATTCATCCTCGTATGATTTTCTTCTCTTAGGAGCATCGCAGTCACGTTGAATTAAGGAACATACTACTCAGTTATGACCTTATTTGACTAATTACATCTGCTCTGATCCCATTTCCATGTAAGGTCATATTTTGAGGTACTGGGGGTTATATTTTTGGAGTACACAATTCAACTCATAGCAATTGGTGAGAAAATAGTTTATTTTTGGTAAAATATAGTGGAAAAAGTTTCCATTAGACAAATGTTCTAAAGCTGTCAGTGTCCTAAGTTCTGGTGTATATTTTACTAAATTGAATACAGTGAACTCTTAATCAACAAATATGTTATGACTGTCATTAGAATAAAAATAAATAGGAAGCTTTTATTATAACAGGAGTTTGAAATCTAGTTCAGGGGCCAATGCTGACCTTAATGCCATTAGTGACAAGGGTGTCCCTATATTCTCATTACATTCTGGCCCAGAAGTGAGAAACCTAGAAGGAGAGCCTAGAACACCAGGTTGATTGTCTAATGCTGACTACACTCACCGGTGTTTTGGACTGTACTTAAGAGAATACTCAAAATGCACTAGAATAAGAAATAAAGGGAATTACATTGGATAAATGAGAAGACAAAGGGTAGGACCATGTTTCATGAAGATTTGACCCAGCACCTCAATAATATCTCTTGAGTATTAGGTTTCCTCTGTGTCATCATGAGGTTGTCTATTTTTATGTGTTTTCAAAATGGCACACAGAATGGGGAAAATATTTTCTTTATTACTGCGTTTCCTATGCAGGTTCTGAGATTCACTCTGATTGGACTGGCTCCAGTGACATTGAACCAACATTGTACTGGGGAGAGTGTAAGAGTGTGAATTGAGCTAATTGCTTGAACAGATCAGCGCTCTTCCCCTAGGGCCTGAACTGATATCGTCTTTTCTGTATCCTCCATGAGAATACACATGTGTATCATGGCATCTGTGTTGGGTGGGTCAGGAAGGAGCTGTTGGGAAGAAGAAAGGGGGAAATAGACAGTGGGTGATAACTATCAAAGCCCACTACCCTGGCAGTACAGGTGAAGTAGTTTAGGAAGAGAGATGTTATTTTCAAAGGACCAGAAGAGTGTAGTATATGAATAAGACTGGGAAGGGTGGGGGTAGAGAGACTTCCTAAAGAGAAATATAGGACCATATAGTATAAGTGGAGGCAGGATTTTAGAAAAAATTGAAATGAAACAGTGTATTTAGATTTGATGCTATAGGGAGTTGAGGACCATTGTAAACTTTGAGCATATATGATGGTTTGTAAAATTAATTGAAATGTAGGGAAAATGGAGGCCCTTGTGGTCAGAAGAACTGGAGAGATATTAGCCTTAGGACCCAGAAGCTGAGCATTAATCCCACTAATGACCATCAATGAACTTCCTGCATCAGAATCATTTCATGTTTTTACACTAGTATCATTAAGGTTGTGTTACTTGCAGCCAAAAGCATCCTGGACTAATGTAATTAGTCATGACTTTTCTGCCCTCAGCCCTGGACGATCCTGAGGCTATCTAAGACTGGGGTCTCTGTTCTCTGCGCATTTTGGCATGTGACTTTGCCTCCCTTTGTGCTTGATTGGACCGGGAATACGCTGTTGACTGAACTGGGCATTGAATTTGCTTTTGCTTTTGAACTGAGAGATACAAGAACAGGCTGTTGGGAGTGGAGTCACACTAGCTCCAGAGCTTTGAAGTCAAGGATTTTGACTGAGGTTCTAGCGCTGTTCCAGTCCTTTGTGAGGGCTGTCTGTTCATTTTTTCAAAGTATTCCATGAAAGACATCTGCATCCCCATTATGAATTCTGCTTTACTGGAATAAGGTGGATTCTAATACTCACAAGGGCTATCAGCTAGGAACATGGCCCTGTGAGCCCTTCACAGTCTGACTCTTGGCTCTTTCTTCAGCCTCACATCCTCACTCACCTCAGCTTCATCATATTCTTCTCAGCAAAGGCCTCCTTGACCCCATCAGGGTGAGTGTCCCTCCACCACCCCTGCTCATCACCTGTTATCTGACTTGGATGGCAGACACTGTCTTTTTTCTATTTTGTATTTCCAGGACATAGAACTGGCATTTTATAAGAAAATACTTTCTGAGTAAAGAAAGTCAGAGATGGGAATGACTAACAAAAGCAACAATCTAAGCTTAACCACAAGAGGGTTGAAGTACATGAGACTCTATGCTCCCAGAGAGTGGGTCCCATGTCTTATTCATCCTGAAAAATAGTAGGCATTTAGTATAAGTTTAATGAGCTGAACTGTACTATGCACTGTTTTTCAGAGATTTCTCAGTGTCCCTTATGTCTTATGGGGCTGGAACAAAAGAGTTGTGTATATATACATGTGTTTGAGTGTGTGTGAGTGTGTATGTATATGTGAGTATGCAAGCATATGTGTTAGTGTGTATATGTGTGACTGTGTTGTGTATGTGAGCATATGTATGAGTGTTTGAATATGTATGTAAGTGTATAGTGAGTATGTGAGTAGATGAGTATATGTATGTGGGAGTATTTGTATGTGTGCGAGTGTGTAGCAGACTATGGGGGTGGGGATATAGTGGAAATGAGATGAGAAGGATAAACCAGGGCCTACTATGGAGGCTTTGCCCACAAGGCTGGGGTTCTTGACATTTATTTTACATGCAACAAAGAAATATAAAAGTGCTGGAGGCATTAGTATAATTGCAGCAAGGGGTATGCAGAGTACTTTATATGCTTCTAAATAGTTCAGGAAATAAATAAGTGACTGAACTAAGTGGTGGCAGTAAAACAGGGAGGAACCCTAACTCTTAAGAGTTTATTATATTTTCAGGAATTTTATGAACCAGATATTACAATTTTGGTAGTTTTAAATAGTCCATAGTGGGAATATTTACACCACAGAAATTGGCAAACAGTAAAAATTAAAGCTTTAAAAGAAAACCCAGTTTTTGGCAAGTCATTTTACCAACACACCGTTGGGAAGAAGTCAGAGAGGCATTTCAGTAAGACTAATGGTCTTGATTGGTTGGGATGGGTCTGGTGTTGGAAAAGTTGATGAAGATGTTTCTAAAGTTTCTCATGTGAGGTTGTAAATCTGGAGGATTTAGAGAATGAGAATTTTGTTCTGTAACAGTGGGAACATCAGTGGAAGATGGAGTTTTGGGGAAAAGATGGTGAATGTGATTGCTATGTGAATTTGGGGTATCACACAACATGGATGTGATTCAATTGGAAGAGAAGCTACGGCCTTGTCTGATGCTCAGATCTGTCAGACCAGAGAGTAGATGTGGTATCAGCTGTAGAGTTTGGTTGAAGCTTCACAGTGGATACATTTCCAAATATGAGAATCAGGGTGAAAGTGAAGCCCTATCAGGAACACTTAGATGTAGGGACAAGCAAGAGAAGAGGCTGAAGGGGACTCAGAAACCAGGTGCCATCTCTCCACAGAACAGACATGCATCCCTGTGGTGTTTCTGTTGGACACTGGCTTAATCTTTTGCTCTCCTTTTGAAGCTTATGATCCAAGGGAGACACCTCTTCCAGTGTTCTCAACCCTCTTTGACTTTTTATTATATTTAGCAATGATCCCTTTGGTCCTTTAAGATGTAGCTTATAAATGATATAGCTTTCCTACACACACCACTAAAAATCAGTATGCTGCCTGGTGGTAAGAGAGAGGAGAAATAAAAGGAAAACAGTAATATTAAATAATGTGTTTATCAATCTGTAATGTTTGGTCACAACTTAACTGAAAGAGACAATAAAATTGTCAGATAATGGTAGCACACATCATGATGTGTGGTAGCTACAAAGGTAGGCTGAGAAAGGTGTGTTGTACCGAAGACTCAAATCTGTGGGGCCATTGTTTCCTCAACAGGAAACAATTCTTGGCAAACATCTGAGTAAAAAAGGGCAAGCTTCTTTTGATTTACATAGGTTGTATTCCTGGAAAAGTCATTGTGCTACTGAATTATTCAGCAAAAAATACTTGATGTCTACATGTAATATGGGATTAGATTATAGGTATGAAAATTGTAAACTAATTTTTCATCTATGAATGTCTTTGCACCTCACAGAAATTACATGGGATGCTGGACAGTTCATAGTTTAAGATTGTGCTGTGTATTGCAAATATCTAAAACTCTAACTAAGGTGCATTCAGTGTAGGGAATATAACAATCCAACACACTACCTATTTTCAAAATGACACCTAGGAGGCACTACAATTGCTGTGGAGAATCTCTGGTTCTACTCAGTGCTCAGTGGTTTCTATGGTAAAAAGGAAGATATCAGATGGCACTAACCATGGTATGTAGACAACTCCCATTTTCGGGGAACTTGGGGCAGATGGATGTGTAAATCAGCCTAACCAAGAGCTATAGACAATGGATCCTAGCTTGAAGATGGTTTGCTTTTTTAAAAGTTAAGAGTTGAGAGAGCTCAAGTTGGCAACCTGATAGGAGCCGAATCTCATCTCCTCCCCACAGAACACCTATGAATCACCTATTTTGCAGACACAGATGCTGCAAAAGCAAGACTAGAAGCTACAGAGACAGGAACAGAATTTACCACCATAAAGGATAGGCAAATATCAGGGTTCAGAGCTACATCACAAATTTGGGATTCTCAGCTTTAAGGGGGAAAGAAGGGCTGCAGCAGAGCAGGCGGAGCCTCTCAAAGAATCAAGTCTCCTAGAGAGTGTCTCTGATAGTAGAGAACTTTCCCAGACGGACGGGGCACACTGAGCAGGGGGATAAAGAAGTGGCACAGGGTAGAAAGAGGACCAGCACTCTGACGGACTAGTAGGAGGCCCCCAATGGGAATCTGGACAGGACACTGCTATAATTGAAAGGGAACTAGGGGAATCCACTATCCCCCACCCCTCCACTCCCACCTTATTGTACTGGATCCCAAGGACCCACCAACTGGATATCCCACCCCCTTGTTTAAAAGTGTGAAGCAGCATCTCTGGAAGAAGAGAGAGTCCCAGAAAGAAGGAACCTTCAGCACCTACAGACTAGAACCACCCTGTGGTTGGAGGAAGAACAGGTGGATTGCTGATTGTGGGCCAATAACAAGGTGGTCTTTACTGTTCAGCTCTATGATGCTAGGGAAAGGTTCTGCATTCCCCACACAAATTCCAACCCCATAGTCTGAACTCTCGGGCCCCAGTGCAGGGTCCATCTAAGAACTTTGACATATCATTGTAGGTCCCATGACATCACAGTTTAAGAAGCCCCAGTGTTCAAACCAAGATCCAGGTTTATTTGGTGCAAGTCAGTACCCTACACAAGGCCATCACTGTAGGGAAATCTAACCCATATAAGTGAAAACAGAATGCAAACAGAGTGAAGACACAGAGAAATGTGTATGAAATGATGGATCAAATAAATCCTCAGAGAAAAATCTGAATGCAATAGACATATGCAAGCTACCTGAGGATGAATTTAGGACAACAGTGATAAACATACTCATGGAAATCAAGAATACAATAGAAGAAGAAAAAAAGATCAATGAAAAAGAGAAAAGAAGCAAGGTGTCAACAAAATAGAAGATATAATAGCTGAACAGAGGAACTCAATAGAGGGACTCAAGAGTAGGATGGGTGAGACCTTTAATAGAATCAATTAACTAGAAGATAAGGCAGAGGAATGCACTCAAGCAAACCAGCAAAAAGAAAAAAGAACGAAAAGAAATTAAGAGAGCATTTGAGACTTATGGAGTATCATCAAAAAGAACAACATTTGCATCATAGGAGTCACAGAAGAAGAGAGAGAAAATGGGGCTGCAATTATTTTGAAGAAATAAGAGCTAATAACTTGCCTAACCTGAGGAAGGAAGCAACCATTCAGACCCAGGAAGCTCAAAGACTTCCAAACAAAAGAGATCCAAACAACCTACACTAAGACACATTATCATTAAAATGTCAAAAACACAAGATAAAGAAAAAATCTTTAAAATATCCAGAGAAAAATGGGTCACATACAAAGCGAATTTCTCAATTTAAATTTTACAGGCTAGGAGGGAATGGCATAATATAGTCAAAAGACTGAAAGAAAAGGATTATCAACCTAGGATACTATACCCTGTGAGATTATCATTCAGAACTGAAGGAATGATTAAAAACTTTTTCAATAAGCAAGAGTTAAAGGAATTTATCACCACAAAAAAGTTCTACAAAAATTACTAAAAGATACTATATAAAGTATAAAGAAACCCCATTTGAAAAGAGTAAGACAGCAAATTTAAAAAGTGGGGAGGAAGAGAAGAGAAAAAAAATGTGGTTAGAATGAGCAGATAACTTCTGCTTTCAAACAAAAATAGGAAATAAACATAGAATTCTTAATGCTAACTTCAGGATAACCTCAAAATACATCTCCAGGGAAAAATCAAAGAAGAAAACAAAATGGGAAGCCAATCAAAACACAACCACACTTAATCCATCTAAGAAGAGAAAGGGAAGAAAAAAGCCACTGTCTGGAACAACCGAAAGAAGACAAATAGCAAAATGACACTAAGCAGCTACTTATCAATAATCACCCTAAACATTAATGGATAGTACCTACCAGTCAAATGATATAGAGTTACCAAATGGATTAAAAAGCATACCCCAACCTGCTGCATCCAGGAAACTCACCTTCTTTCAATAGATAAACATAGTCTCAAAGTCATGGTTGGAAGACAGTCCTATAGTTGAATGACAGCCAAAAAAAAAAAAGGAACAGCCATACTTGTATAAAGCAGACTGCCAACCAAAAAGCATAACAAAAGACAGAGGGGTCAATGATTAAGGGGTCAGTGTAGCAAGAAGGCATATGCTTATTAACATATATACACCAAACCAAGGAGCATCAAAATATATTAAGTATTATTAGAATAAATGAGAGACATCAACATCAACACAATCATAGTAGTAGACTTCAACACCTCACAAGGAACACAGCAACCAGAGAGAAAATTAAGAGGGAAAGAGCAGCCTTAAATACCATTTGAAACATTTAGGTCTAATAGACATAAACTGAACCCTTCATCCAGTGACTACAGATTCCACTTTCTTCTCAAGTGCACATAGAATATTCTCAAGGATAGATCATATGTTGGTACACAAAACATGGTTCAACAAATTTATAAAGATTGGAATCATACCAAACATCTTCTATGACCAAAATGGCTTAAAACTAGAAATTAACCATAAAACGAAAGTTGTAAGACCCCAAATTAATTGAAGAATAAACAATATATTTCTGATTGACTTGAGTAAAAGAGGAAGTCAAATAGGAACTTAAAAATACTTAGACAAATGACAGATAAGACACTAGCTACAAGGACCTATGGGATACAGCAAAAGCAGTACTGAGAGGGAAGTTCTTTGCATTCATGCCTACCTCAAGAAACAAGAAAAATCACAAATAAACAGTCTAAGCATAAATTTAAAGCAAGTAGAGAAAAAAGAACAATTAAAGACAAAAATCAGTAGAAGAAAGGACATAAACAAAATTTGAGCAGAAATAAATGAAATAGAAAACAAAAAGACAGTGCAAAAGATCAATGAAACCAAAAGTTGATTCTTTGAAAAAATAAAGTTGACAAGCCATTGATTAGATTCACAAAGAAAAAAAAATTCATAACTTGTAACAGACATGAAAGGGGAGAAGTTATAACAGATATCATAGAAATACAACACATCCTAAGAGACTATCATAAACAGCTCTATACCTATAAAGTGGACAACCTCAAGAACCTGGACAGATTTACAGAAAACTATAGTCTGCCAAGACTGAACATGGAAGAATTGAAACACCTGAATAGAACAATCACAAGCAAGGAAATTGAAGAGGTTATAAAAAGCTCCCTAAAAATAAGAGTCCATGACCAGATGGCTTTTCTAATGAGTTTTACCAAACCGTCAGAGAAGAATTAATACCTATTCTACTCAAATGCTTCCAAAATATTGTAGAACAGGGAACACTTCCAAACACTTTCTATGAGGCTAACATCACACTGATATAAAAAGTTGATAGAAACATCACCAAGAAAGAAATTACAGACCAATAACACTGAATCAAACAATGCAACAAAAAGATCAGCCATCATGACCAAGTGGAATTCACTCCCAGGAATGCAAGGATGGTTCAACAAATATACATGTGTTAATGTCATACACCATATCAACAAGAGCAAGGAGAAAAAACACATGATCATATCAATATACATAGTGTTTGACATGATCCAACACCCATTTATGATAAAAAAAAGAAAACCCTGCATAAAATGGGGATTATAGATCGCTACCTCAACATAATAGAGGCCATATACAATAAACCCACAGCCAACTTCATAGTCAATGGCAAACAATTGAAAGCGTTTCCTCCAAGATCTGGAAAAAGGCATGACTATCCACTCTCACCACTGCTATTTAATATTGTTAATAAAGATATTAGCTAGAGCAATTAAGCAAGAAAAAGAAATAAAAGGAATCCAAGTTGGGGAGAAGGATGTAAAACCGTCATTATTTGCAGATAACATAATTATATATATTGAAAACCCTAAGAATACTGCCAAAAAACTACTATAGCTAATCAATGAATACAGTAAAGTGACAGTCTACAAAATCAATACACAAAAATCTGTTGCATTTTTGGATGCAAATAACATGCTAGAAGAAATTGAAATCAAGAATACTACACTGTTTAAAGTAGAAGCTAAAGTTAAGAGCCTTTGATAGAGACCTCATGGACTTGGGTTTAAAAATATTCTTTTTTAAAAAATCCCCCCATTCAATGTAAGCTTGTTTAAAATCCACTCCTACCACACACACACAGTAAAGAAGGCAGCAAAGACATTTATTGCAGGTGTCTCTCATCCTCTTCATTTCTTCTCTTTCCTTCAACAAGATCTGAGAACATAGTATCTAATATCTGACATTAACATCCTTATTTATGTTAAAAATTTAGACTATCAAATGGATTCCAGAGAGATGTGGTATGGATGAGGTATTAGAGAACCCCAGGGTCTTAGCCATAGGCCCCCTCCACATCACCCTTCTCCCTTCTCAGAATTCCTGAATTCCTTCCTACCTCCTAGAGTTCAAAGCTGTCACTCCAACTTAGATGTAGCCCTGAAGCAAGGGCAGCAGGAACTAGGGGAGCAGCGGCCGAAACCTCTTGAAATCACCTCCTTCTCCAAGTCTTAATTTCACAAACACGTACTTCCACAGCTGCTAATGACACTCGTTGCTTCTTGACATCTAAAGAATGCATCTTAGCACTCCTCAGTTCTATCTTAAATATTAAAGCATTTTGTTTTGGTTGCTCATGAGCCAGAGCTCAGATGCTCAAGTAACTCTTCAATTCCTACCTGCATATCCTGTGCTTTCTAAGTAAAGCACTGAGGTACAAGTGGGGAACATTCTCAGAGACAAATGTTGTTCATGACACGTGTCTACTTAGAATGTTTCCCACTTCATTAACTTAAGGATTAACCCGGAAAGGGAGACAACTGAATCACATTGAATAGGCATCTTTGAGAAGAGGTAAATCACGAACATAGTCCATAGGATTAAATCTTTGAAGACAATACTTCTTGTTTTCTGATACTGTGTTAGTGTTGTTTTCTTATGGAAAGAGAGATTTACTTTAAGACCAAAAAGAATGGCTCTAATCCTTCTACATACTACTCATGTGGAGAAGTGTGACTCCTTAATACACCAGCAATATTTAGGTATGGCCCCTTTTATTATTTTTCTATTTTCTTTTTTATTTTAATTTATTATATTAAAAGAACATTGCATTATAAGATAAAAGTTTGAAGTGTACATCATTATAAATCAACATCTGTATACAATACACATTTACTATCATTATTCCAGTTTTTCTTATATAACTAATCCCTTCTCTCCAATTTGCCCACCCCCTTTCCCTTTTCCTTCTTGTAATCAGTAACTTAATTTTATTGACTAAGAGCCTATTTTTGTTTGATTTAGTTCGTTTTCTTGGTTTCTCACTATAGCACATATGAGCAAAGTCATATAGTGTTCTCTTGGCTCATCTCACTAATCATAATTCTCTCTAGTTTCACCCATGTTATTGTAAATGGCAGAGTTTTATAATTTTGATAGCTATGTAGTATTCTATGATCTTTATCTACCTACATCACATTCTCTTTATCCACTCATCTGTAACTGGGCACTTATGTTGTTTCTGGCTCTTGGCTATTGTAAATAATGCTGCAGTGAACATGAAAGTTTATATATCTCTGCAAATTAGCATTGTTGTGTTTTTAGGGTATATATCCAGAAGTGAGATAGCTGGATCATTGGGAATTTACATTCTCATTTTTTTGAGAAATCTCCATCCTTCTTTCCATAATGGTCACACCAATTTACATTCTCACCCACAGTGTATAAGAGTTCCCTTTTATCTACATCCTCACCAACAACTGCTCCAGACTTTTGGATAGCAGCCATTTTCAAAGGTATGATGTCATATCTCCTCATTTTGATTTGCATTTCCCCAATCATAAGAGATGCGAAAGAACTTTTCATGTACCTGTTGGCCATCTGTATGTCTTCTTTGGAGAAATGTCTATTCAGATCTTCTGTCAAGCTTTTAATTGGATTTTTTGTTTTTCTGTTGTTGAGTTTTATAAGTTCTTTATATGTTTTGGATATCAATCCCTTGTCAGATGTATGATGTGCAAATATCTTCTCCCAGTCCGTAGGATTTAATTTTGTTTTGATGTGAATTTTTTTTTTTTTTTTTTTTTTTTTTTTTTTTTTTTTTTTTTTTTTTTTTTTTTTTTTTTTTTTTTTTTTTTTTTTTTTTTTTTTTTTTTTTTTTTTTTTTTTTTTTTTTTTTTTTTTTTTTTTTTTTTTTTTTTTTTTTTTTTTTTTTTTTTTTTTTTTTTTTTTTTTTTTTTTTTTTTTTTTTTTTTTTTTTTTTT